>JAJMHP010000014.1:145047-257487 GCA_030583235.1 Metschnikowia lunata | reverse complement strand
GTCTCATGGTTGGAGTTGGAACGTCCACAACAATCGTGTCTGTCTCACTTCCAGATTCGGTCTTAGTATCAGTGTAAGACCCAGACCACGTGCGAGTCACTGTTGTGTGTGACTTAGGAACCTCAACAACCACAGTGTTGCTTTTGTCAGATGCACCGGTCATAGTGGTAGAGGTGATATAGCTGCCTGTCCACACCGATGTGAATGTCAATGTAGGTGTGGGGGCATAAATAAGTACGGTATCAGTAACCGAACCAGGAATGGTAGCGGCAGCAAAATTTGTGCTTTTCCATGTGCTGGTGACTGTTGTCGTTGCCTTCGGTAGATTTACCACCACTGTGTCTATAGAGCTACCTGACGCGATACTTACCGTCGAGTATGACATGCCCCAAAGGGAAGTGACTGTGATCTTTTGTTTGGGAACAATGACAACAACAGTATTGTCAGGATTTCCGGAGATGGTTGTGAATGTGGTGGCTATACCGGTTCCAACCGAGGTGACAGTTGTAGTGGGTTTCGGAACATTAATCATGACGGTGTTGGTAAGCGATCCTGTTGCAGTTGATGTTGCAATATAAGAATTAACCCATGTACTCGTGACAGTGACAGTTTGCTTAGGGATATTGACTATCACGGTATTAGTTGACCCGATAACGGTTGAGGTTTGAGGTGTATTACCGGTCCAGATCGAAGTGACAGTTGTGACTGGCTTTGGGACATTGATGAGCACAGTATTAGTCAGAGCCCCGGTAATGGTTGATGTGGATCCATAAGTGTTAGGCCACGTGCTGGTTGAGGTTATTGTAGATTTAGGGATTTCCACAATTACCGTATTAGTCAGAATTCCAGTTTGAGTTACAGTTGAGGTGTCGTTGTTGTCCCAAACAGACGTGACGGTCGTGTAACAAACGCCGTTCTTAAACTTGGCCTGGAACACCTGATACCCAAAATCGGATATTTCATTACCTGAAGGGTCAGTGACTTGTAAGTTAAGGCCCGTGTTCCCATGCCAATTGAACATGACTATTTTCACCGGATAATACACGCCTTTAGTGAGACGGAACGAAGCGGTATTGACGTTCACGCTCGTGTCACCACCGCCTCCATACGGGCCCAAGGTATTGATATTGAATGCGCCGGTCACACTTCCGGAAGCATCATTACAGCATACCTGCCCAGAGCCAAATTGTAGAGACGCACCATTGTCCGCTGCTAACCTAAAGGTGTAGGTGCCGGTAGATGGCGCTAAATAGAACCCACTTAGTTCGAGTGCGAAATTAGAAATGGTCATGTAGTAACCGTATATATAGTTGCAAATGGTGACGTAGTCAGGTTGCCTCAGGTATTGGAAATTGATGTTGGTTACTTCAGTAACGGTTTCCATGAGAGTTGTCTTATACCCTGAACTAAAAAAGTCTAGACCCCATCCCAGAACATCGTTCAACTCGTAGGTGTAAAAACGGGCCAAAAATCCTTGGCTACCCACCCGGGCTGGAGTGCACCCGTTAGCGGATGCTGCTGTCGCGCCGTAAAGTGTAGCGAGATAAATGACAAAGAACCGAAGCATGCTGTGCGCTGGATATGAAGGAGTTAATCTCGATATCAGGGACATGGGTGGCTTTTATATGCCGACAGGCAAAGCTAATGGCCCTGGCGAAGGTCATTAGTGCAAAACCAAACCCTTGCAGCATGCATTTCGACTCGTATCTGCCTGCTATAAGGTCTACTCGCAAAAGTACTGTACTTCAGCCTGCATCGCTTGGTGGGCAGGCCACGCCAGGAAGGCGAACGGTCGCTTCTGCTGGTTTCCAACGGCGGTTCTCCAATTTTTTTTTTTCAGCTGGAAATTCCAACAAACTACATTCAAGCACGGGACATCCATAAAACTTAGTATTTTCACAGTCTTTTCAAAACTGATTCTGAGAGAAACGCTTGGGTATTGTGCGGCTGGCTTTGAGCCGGCACAATGAAGGAACATGCTAGGCGATTCCCGGCGAATGCTCGATGAAACCTTGATTTTTACCTTGCCGAAAACGGGATTGCGAAGACCTTCTTGAAAGACCTGTTTATGTTTATGCAGTGTCTCGTCCCTTTAACCCATGTCCTCCTTTCTATAATACCCTTTGCGCATGTGCATGAACTTCACCGCGTTACCAGGACGATTGCACATTTCATCTCCGGCAAGGACCTAACGAATCGCAGTGGAGCCGTACACGGCAGGCTCCTTACAAAGA
Source organism: Metschnikowia lunata (assembly GCA_030583235.1). Classification (NCBI taxonomy): domain Eukaryota; kingdom Fungi; phylum Ascomycota; class Pichiomycetes; order Serinales; family Metschnikowiaceae; genus Metschnikowia; species Metschnikowia lunata. The sequence goes on along the minus strand of JAJMHP010000014.1, from coordinate 255,253 downwards.
CTTTACATGGTCATGGTCAAGACATCTTTTCTTGATCGATAAGTCATAAAGAAGGCCTCATAATTATGGTCAAAACCACTCATAACGTCGGAAGACAACCATGACCATGTAAAGTCTTTGTAAGAAGCCTGCCGTGTACGGCTCCACTGCGATTCGTTAGGTCCTTGCCGCAGATGAAATGTGCAATCGTCCTGGTAACGCGGTGATATCCTGTAAAGTGAAGCCGCGTTCTCATGTGGTGGTATTGGTGGTCTGCGGCATCACCTGGCAAGTGGCTTAGCAAAGCCACAATCAACGCAAATCATATACGCCTCGAATTAAATAATCTCGCTCTCGGTTCCTTCTTGTGGCTATTCCATCTCGTCTGTACTAACCGCTTTCCTCACAAGGTCGGGCGTACCCCGCCTGCATCAGAACTCTTCATGGATCTTGCAGCTGGACCTAGCGCGTGCATGCGTTCCAGATACGGAAGTCTCGCTGCTTGAAGCCTTCATGCCACTGGGCTTTTGGATTTGTTTCAGAATTAAATCTACAATGTAAGAAAGGTTGCGAATGACCTTTTCTCAATGGACTCTTCTTTTCACAAATACAGTTGATGGCCAGTGGTTCGTCAGGTTTCTGATTCAGGGTTGTGTAAATGCTCACGCACCGATTCAGCGCGCGTTCCACGACCATTGGTCCACCGGAATTATTCTCCGCTATGAAAGACATTTTAAAGAGCTGGGGGAGCCGACGGAGGTGTTTATGCTAGCTAAAAAAAATATAAACGGTTGAATAGGTGAATATGGAGGGCAATTGAAGCAGCAATCAAAGTCTTTTTGTCGTATGCTAACCCTTAAATTTGCATTGCGCCGGTACGGCCGCGTCGTGCGGTTGAAGCGTGACAGGAGAGGGCCTTTCACTACCTCCGTTCTTAACTATGTATATGAAAATTATTCTCTTGATCTAAGACATTTGATTTTCCTGCTCTTTACTTCTTAAATACTGTATTAGTTTCATTCCCTTCTACCCAGGGTCCTTCCTGCTTGTGTATTTGTTACGTTCCACACTAATTGGAAAATAAGAGGTTATGATACCGACATCTCTCATCAACGTTGCACCGGTGCTGCAGCAACAAATAGTTGACGTATGTATTTGAGAATTAATTTGCTCATGAGGTCTAATTTCAATTTCACCTATTATGTCAACTTGTGTGTCATTTTCATGGCGGTGTCGTGCTGTTTGGCACGTGCGCCGAGATTGATCTGTCCCTGTATGTCACCACATTCTCATGCGATGAGCTGCCTTACAAAATTACATCTGCCAATAGCAATGAGGCACACCAGGTACCTCCGCATAGACAGCACGGCTCAATTGTCCGGAACCGGCATTCAGAGAAAGTGCCACACTTCAGAATTGGACAAACTTCACAACAATACGAAGGGCGTTCACAAATACGACATCAAATTTCTCGCTTAAGCAAAGCTACTTCGTTGAAGCAGAAGCTCATTTCGGATCGGGTTGGTATGTGCTTACCGGTATTATATATATATCTATGTACATACCGCTTTTTTTTTCTAATTTCTTGGGTTGCATTCTTGGAAGAGATGTTTTCTTGCCCGTTTATTTACGAGTACATCATGGGCAGAAATAAGGTGAGAACGGGGAAAAAATGGTGCTCCTGCGATGCCTGTGTAATGCTTCGGGCTCATTGGTTTGTCAAGTGCGCGGGCGATACTACAGTCTATTCTCGCTGCAGGGGACGCCATTTTCTTGACCACCAGCTTTCAATATAGTCTGTTGTTTCAAGTATAAAAAACTTAGGATAGTGGTATAGCACTATGTTGCAAAATTCTAAAAGGAAAAAAAGGTAGAAGAGGTCCGGCACATGTAGGGGAAAAACTTTTTCCCGGGACCCACAGGTCGGCATCGCCGACCTGCACAACGTAGCTTGCAACATCACGTGACACCAGCCTTGCAAATCAGGAATGTGCAAGATGAATAGACCGTTGGAGAAAGTGAAACCCTGGGCGGGGTGACAGAACTAGCGAAAGTAGATTAGACAAGGTGGAGAATGGGATGCTTGGGAAAGTAGTCTGTTTTCATTACTCAGTGCTCGTCTGGATTGTATGTGGGTTTTTTCTATGGTGAGATAGTTCTTTTGTCGCACTAATGTAGTGGGGCTGCCCTCAATACATTTCGATTCTTTAAAAAAAAAAAAAAAAAACAGGATTCGAGTCTATATGCACAAATTTCCCCGGGAATTCGAGCGACTTCTTTCGATATAAGCAATAGCGTCGGTTCACGCAGACACTCCCTTCAAAATTAATTATGTACAACTTGACAGGGTACCTCTTGAAAACACAATACGTAAGAGATGACTGGTGCCTTCTCCTTCTCATGAAGTATTCTCATTTGCCCGTATGCTCTTGACCCAACTGACGTATTTCTAAAATGCTTGACGTAATGCTCATCCAAATGGTCGATATTTAGCCCAAATTGAGCGCCGGTCTTGTGAAATAGGAGAACATGGTTTTGCTCGCCCCGTGACCGTCACCCGGTTTCACGTCTTTAATTTTGAGCGGTATTTTGGTCCCAAACAGTTGAGCATGTTCATGTGAAACTTTTGAAAATCGCTATTGTTTCCTTTTTTAAGCTCCCTTCTTCACGTGCCAAGCTTTCTATCGTCTTGACTTGAATCCAGAACTTCTGTATGCGGCCAAGTTTCACAATGTTTAAATCGCTTTTCAACGTCCAAATGTATCCGGGACGACGCTAGTAATGATGTTACAATACTTTGTTACATCACTTCGGTGCTTTGAACCCCACCTGACTACGTGGGAAAAACACCTAAGACTAAGAGTTTTCCGGCTTATTTGCAAGTTGAAAGAACTTTTTCGATTCCACATAGACAATTGTCTGTTTCCATGATGTTTTTCTGGTGCAAATTTACATTCTCTTCAAGTTTTGCAGCCATATAAACCATATTCTGAATTTGCTATATGCAACAGTGCTGAAAGAACCGGTCGAGGAACCAGGATTTCTCGATAATTGTATGGATATGCACCTACTTTCTCCGTCAAGAGTGAAGCAAGGGTCGAGGAACGAGGAAATCTCATGTATACAAGTTCCCTAGCGAGAGCAGACTATAAAAGTCCGAAGCTGCGAAACCAAAAGCACATACGTCACATGACAGAATGTGTTTCGGAATTATCTCATATTCCAGTTGCATGAAACATATTATCGTGAGAGGGTTATTATTCTGAGTTTCTGGAAGAAAATGCATGCATTGTGATTAAATTCATTCCTTTTGGAAGACTTTCTCGAGGGAGCATGTATCAGAAAAGTAAAATTGGCCCAGTCTGAGCACCATGGGTTGTTTAACTGTGTCATATTATTAAGCAGCTGCGACAGTTTTCACAGCAATTCTATCATCGAAACCATTATTCATACCGTGTTTACTCCCAAATAAGCATTCCTCTTTCTATAGCCCAGATTCGCCTCATCACAGCAGAATGTGGCCTCTATTTTCCTAGCAAATCGCGTCTTCTTCTCCATCGCTCATAATTCCTCAACAGACAAATCCTTCTTAATCATAAAAGGTTTTCCACGCCACTCTATTTCATGCCCTGCCATGGCCGTAATCCATATCGGTAACGCAAGAATCTCTCGCACCATCCATACCTTGAGCCACTGCCAGTTGGACCTCAGCGAAGCACCAAGCAGGTGTATCCATTCGGGTCCTTTACGTGTGGTGGTGAGGTTTTTCGACCAGATGTGATACTGGGTATAATCGCACACAAGCCAGCATACCATGTGAAACATGAAAAATGGAATGCTGAACAAGCGTTTCCAAAGTAATACCGACAAGGCAAATGTACCCATGAGTCCGCAGATGACCAGCTCCGTCGTGGGCTCCACAAGCGTTGCAGCAAGAACCATATACTTGCGTACCCTGAGCCAACGGACTCGGCGATTGCAATATTCACTCAACGAATTAACCCGATTTTGCAGCTTTAATGGCTGCACCACAACATCACCCGTGAGAGCTGTGCGTCCGTTACAGTACTCCCACAACGCAATACCGATCATGTTGTCCTCGCCAATATACTTGGCGAAAAACTCCATTGAGTGTCCGGGGCCTTTGCGAGAGGTTTGTAGTGCGTCCTGGACGACGTGAGGGTCGCCGAAAAAAGACAGCTTTTGGAGCGGGATCTGCTTCACTGCGTAGTCCAAGTCGGATTTTCGGTACAAGTTCAGCTTTCCGTTGACACAGGGAGCAATTGAGAGATTGTTCAAGCTTACGTAGAACTTCAGGTGTGAGGTGAAAAGAAACATCTCATCAAGAAGACTACCCATGCCCGAATTTGCATGGTCTAGAGCAAGCGCTAGCGGCACGTGATGCACGAGCTTCACTTTCCTCGAGGTATTTCCCAACGCTTCACCGCAGTTGGTATTGTTCATCATGGCGCTCACAGAATTCGCCAAGATGTGTCTTGACGCCCACACATTCAGATCCATGATCCATAGTAGGTCATATTTCGACTCAAAAAAGCCCTTCACCAAATTGTTCACCTTTGGATTCGGCCCATAGTAATCCGATCCCGGATCCAGGACTAGGATTTGGGCATCTATGTGCGAGTATTTTTTTATGAGATGGTGCAAAATGGGCATTGCCGGATCGTACAGATCCGCCACGCAGAATATGATCTGGAGTTTGTCTGCTGGGTAGTTTTGAAGAAACGACAGTTCGAGGCACGAGGTTAGTTCTGGGTCTATTCCCTTGACTGGGCGGATAATTGTTACCGGCTCGAGGTCGGCGAAACCTGACTCTTCATGATGTCTAATTTCTTCTACGTATGACGGTGGAAAGTGGGGTTTCCACGAGGGCGGAATTGGGGGAACGGCGAATTTAGTGTATATGCTGCAGAAGCCACAGAGTGCCGCCGCAAGCATGATGGCGTACCATAAAAGAAAGAAACATGCAAGGAAATGGAGAAACATGAGGTAGCAGACAAGGCGTGTTTAGGACGTTTTTCGGGTGTGCTTAAGGCCCTCTTCAATGGCCTGCGGGTCTAATTTTGTGTGTTCTCGTGCTGGTATTTCTCCCGTCTTGTTCCTCGTCAGCCGTAGATTCTAATTATGCTAGCGGGAGTTCACAAAAGAATGGCTAGTCTGCGAATCCACACACCTGAAATTATTCAGTTAACACCTGGATTTGATGTTTTTTCTTCACTGCTTCACGCGCGCTTTCATCAAGAGCCGAAGCTGCCGCGAATCGAATCGTGCAGCCAATACGAGGCTCACATGCTTTCTGCAATAGATCTCAGATCTCAAAAACGAAAAACAGAAAGTAAAGAGAAAAAGAAAAAATAAAATAAAAAATAAAAAAAGAGGAAAGAGGAAAGAGGAAAGAGGAAAAAAAAAAGAATAAGAGCTCTCGGATGAAGTTTTAGAGAGCATCGCAAAAACTTTCAGTCTACAGAGAATCGGTGTACCTGGTCTTTTTACTCTTTCGGGGTACCTTCTCACTTTATCATTATCTGCCGCTTCAAGTACAACCAAAATATGATCAGAGTGGACTGTGTACACCATCACCTTTACTGGGGGACGATTAGGCAAGCTTTCATGAATCTTTTCATGTTTATTCTAGTGGGCCAGCAAAGAGACAAACTTATCATTTACGAGATACTCCGGGCCGTATAACGAAATTGTCTGATCACGTGCCCATCGAAGCCATAGCGATAATTTCCCGAAGTGCGCCGCGGCCCGTGTGGGGCACTCTACCTAATTGCCTCACTCCTTAAGAAACGGAAAGAAATCAAGCGCCATTACCTCAAGGCGCTTCCACGTTGGGACAAGACAGTGGTTTTATTTAGCACGATTTTGCCCCGCACGTAAGAAATAGATAAGCTCGCCACTCTTATGATGGCCCAGATGACCCAGATGACCTTTGTCGGGCCGTGTTTCACTCACAAGGAGCGGGCTTGTGCGCGGGGCTTGTCCGTGATCCTTAGCCATACCAGGAACCTAGTGAACAGCCCCAGTACCAATGTGAGACTGACAAATCTTCACAGGCTCACGCTAGAGTCTACCTCACTTGCCGCCAAGGCAGTAGTTCAGGATCACATTGCCCAGAAGACAGAACGCCACAAAAGACACAAATCGTGGTATTTAGCCCCTTTCTCAATCAATTCCCCATTTGATCGTTTTTTTTTTTTTTTTTTTTTTTCTCTCTCCTTCGGTGTGCCGAGGCCCCGAGGCCCCCAAGCTTCCCACCCTCGGTCCCCACATTTCGCGCCTGGCCTACTCTGTGGGTTCCCCAGATTAAAGGGCCCGGCACGAGACACACTGTCGGCACATAAATACAGCGACATTTCCAGGCCAAAAGCGCGTCGACTTCTACACCTTTTGCTACGTTTTCCACCCCGTTTCATCCTTTGCCAATGCTCAAAAACGTGGCGAGAATGACAAGACTGATTTCCTCTTCTGCGCCAAAAGGAGACTTGTTCAAGTACCAGGCTCAGCTCCCCCACTTACCCGTGCCGCCGCTAGCCGAGACATGTGCGAAGTATCTCAAATCCGTTGAACCCTACCTTAACTCCGAGCAACTTTCATCAACAAAAGCGATTGTGGCGGAGTTTTCCCGGCCAGGTGGCAGGGGAGAGGTGTTGCAGAGCCGTTTGGAGCAATTTGCCGGGGGAAAGGACAACTGGTTGGCGGAATTTTGGGACGATTACGCTTACATGTCTTACCGGGACCCCGTGGTGCCCTATGTATCGTATTTTTTCAGCCACAAAGATGTCAATAATGCCGTGGGCAAGAACCAGTTGTACAAGGCTGCATTGCTTGCCTTCTACACCACGCAGTTTTCGGAGAAGGTCGAGACCGAGACCTTGGACCCGGAGATAATCAAGGGTAATCCCTACTGTATGAATGCCTTCAAATTTATGTTCAACAACTCACGTGTACCTGCGCCAGGAAGTGATATCACCAAAGTGTACAACAGCGCCGACCACCGCTACTTTGTAGTCGCACTCAACAATAACTTCTACAAGGTCCACCACCATGGCAAAGATGGCCAGCCGTTGTCCAAAGCCGATATTTACAAGCAATTGCTTTATTTGACGACGGTCGTTAATCCTCGCGTTCCTCGCGGTGACGGTGTAGGCGTACTCACATCTTTGAACAGAGACGAATACTTGAAGACGTACGAGAATCTTTTGACATCGCCAGTAAATGCTGCGTCGCTCGAAACAATCTTTGCCTCGTCTTTTGTTATTTGTTTGGATGACAACTCGCCAGTAACAGTGGAGGAAAAGTCTCAGAACTGCTGGCACGGAGACGGCGAAAACCGCTTTTTCGACAAGCCCTTGGAGTTTTTCGTGTCAAGAAACGGAAATTCGGGATTCTTGGGCGAACACTCGCGTATGGACGCCACTCCCACAGTGCAATTGAACAACACAGTATTACAGCAAATCGCTAAGGAAGATCCTGTGGCGTTTGTCTCTGAAATCGCTGCTCTGAGTGTATCTCCACAAGAGGTGGTGCCCGAGTTGCCTGCACCATTGCCATTTGATCTTTCGGCTCTGGCCAAACAGGACATTTCTACAGCCAAGGCCAAGTTTGCTACCACCATTGCAGGCCTTGATCAAGAGGTGTTCCAATATTACGGCTACGGCAAGAACTTGATCAAACAATTCAAGGTGTCACCGGATGCTTACGTCCAGATGTTGATGCAGTTGGCCTACTACAAGTTGACAGGTAAGGTTCGTCCTACGTACGAATCTGCTGCTACAAGAAAGTACTTAAAGGGCCGGACAGAAACCGGGCGTGTTGTGTCGAACGAGTCCAAGGCGTTTGTCGAGACCTTCACTGATGTCACGGCGTCCAACGAAGAGAAAATCGCCGCTTTTAACGCCGCGTGCAAGCAGCACATCAAGTACTTGGGCGAGGCTGCCGACGGCAGGGGCGTAGACCGCCACTTGCTTGGGTTGCTGAAGATGTTGCAGGAGGGCGAGGACGTGCCGGAAATATTCAAGGACCCGGTATTTAAGTACTCGTCGACATGGTTCATTTCGTCTTCGCAGGTTCCATCCGAGCACTTCCAGAGCTGGGGCTGGTCCCAGGTCATTGACGAGGGTTTTGGCTTGGCCTACTTGGTTAACGCCGACTGGTTGCACGTGCACATCCTGAGCAAGAAGGGCTTTGGTTTGAACTCGGCCCATTTGAAGTACTACTTGGTGGAGGCTGCAAATGAGATGAAACAGGTGTTATCCACGCAATTGCCTTCGAAGGCCAAGCTTTAGGGGTGTGCGAAGAAAAGAGAGGAGAAGAGAAAAAGGAAGTAGAAAGAAAGAAGAGGAAAACTGGCAACTCTGACGTCTGCAGGAACCATCTACTAGTTTAAAGAGAATAGCATGCTTTGGAATAGATCCCCACTACGAGAACAGTCAAAACAAGACCGTTAGACTAGTTCTATAACGCAATCTCTCAATGTAACAATCATTCTCCATAAATACTCAGGTATTGATAGAGTTCGAATATAAAAGTGTGAAGCAAGTCTTGTGCCTGGTGTACGGGTGTCTTGCCTCACTTACCCCATACTACATGGTGCACATTTCATGTATGCTGCGGCAACGCAGAGTACTCTGTCGGGATTCTTCCTCAAGTCCCCCAAAACTTTCCCATCCACACAATTGACTATATGATCTTTCTTAAACCAGCCAATTTTAAAAATAAAGTCATTTCTTTTGTTCTGGGATAACTGTGCCCTCCCTGATCTTTGCTCTCGTGTTCATAGGTTTTCTTTCCCATTAACACTATTAGCACTATTGAAACATTATCTATAAGTCTCGCAGTCACTTTGCACCGGGCTTGCTCCTACCAATGTCGGCATCTATCAGCTACCTAACGGTTTACAACGCACACAGTGGAGAAGTGACGAAAATCCCGAAACCGTTGCGGTTTCCATCGTTGCAAAAACTCAAGATCTATCTTCTCGAGAGCTTCACCAACCACATAATCGCCTCCACAGACAACATTTTTCTTCTAACGCCTTTTGGAATCAAGCTAGACTATGCCATGGTCAACGAGATGACTGAAGTGTATTTCTACGATCGGCGACTCTTTCAAAAGCCGGCCGACATTGAGCTTGTGAGAAGATATCTCAGTCAGGCACAGCCAGTATCTCCTCAGCTGCTTCAGCCGACTGAATTCTCGGGTTTTGGCGGCGGAAAAAGCGGGATAATGTTTTCGAGGACATCCTTGTCTATCAAAGAGATGCTGGAAAGCCTCAAGCTGTACAGAAAATGGACCAACACAGTGTCTGTAAGTCTTCGATCCATCAACACTGCAATCGACGCACTTGTTCGGCACATCAACGTGATTTTTAAGGCTTTGAACATCATTTTTCTGTTCTCCTCCAACTTCATCGAAGCTGCGGAGAAGCAGTTCAAGTCACAGTTTAATTATGTGAAAATGCTCGCCATGAAGTCGCTCAATAAGTCCTGGAAACTGCATTTTGCCTCTTTACGGGACTTTCCTGTTTTCAGATTGAAGTCTGAGGGCCTGGTTCGTCTCAGCGACTTTTTGAGCGAACAAAGGTTGGCAGACGCGGCTCTTTTTGTGTCAAATCATCTCCCGCAAGTAATCCTGGAGTTCAATGAATTGACAGCCACCATAAACCAAGTCAATGACGACAAGCTCCAGGTAGATAAGTTCATTGAGGTGCACCGAAAGGAGTCCATGGCAACATTTGAAGATTTTGAGGATAGACGCTCTAGACTAACACGTGAAATTGATTTGCTTATGGCCGAAGTCTCCGGGGATTTAGCACATCTTGACACTGTTTCTTCTGATGAGCTTGAGCATATCTACAGCAAGCAGCCTGGCCTAAGCGAGCAGCTATACAAGAAAGTGACGGGGATGTTTCATTATCTTGAGAAATTCGATAATTTTAAGCAGAGATTGGCCGAGAATTGCCCGGAAGTGTTTGCAAATGTTGCCATCCAGCAGATGAAATGTGTCGAGGTGAAAACGGCATGTAAGCGTCTAGTCTCAGAAAAGACAGGTACTTCAGAGGTTGTGTCCAATTCGGTTTCTTTTGAGGTATTCAGCCAGATCAAGCAAAGCGAGGACCTACTCTCGACAATCGTGGACCTCCCGCTCTTATTTGGGTTCATCATGGCGGAGAAGCGCCGTCAGTTCGAGTGGCACGACTTCTACTCCAAGGGCATTGTCAGCAATGTTTCCGAGCAGCTCGCGGTGATCATTGAACACGAGAAAGTGTTTCAGAAGTTGTGGACCAAGAAATTTGGAAAATTTATCCACCTCATAAGTCCGAACACAAACATGAATGTACACGTGCCGGCGGTAGATGTGACACTAGTCAACAGCAGCCCTACAACCTCAGAAGACTCTGTTTTGAGCTGGCTCAAAGCTCACCAAGTCGAGCGTGAAGACATTTTGAACTACATCTCGCTTATTCGCCAGCACAACTTCGCCAACAGTGAGCGGTTTGCAGAAATTTTGGAACGCAACTTCAAGAGCCTTGTCTCACTGACGGAAAGACTAAAATATATCACGAAATCTGCGGCATCGTTGGCTTCTGAGCCCGCACAAGACCTTACAAAAACATTACTGCTTCTGACACAAGAGATTTCGCCAAGCACAAACGGAAAGGGTGTCGATGAAGACGTGGACTTGAACTTGATTAAGGGCCTTAAATCGAGAATCAAGAAGTTGGAGGATCTTCTCCATCAGCAGCAGTTCAAGAACTTGACTGGATGGCCGGTGGTGAAAAATGAGTTCAACCGCACTCAGGATAATAAGGTCAGCATGCTTTTGACGACTCCGCCCAAAAGAGACACGTCCTTTGCCAAGAACCCAATTCACCTCTTGCCGAAAATGGCCTCGCTGAGAAAACTCTCTCTGGATCTGGAAGCTGACGCGTCTTCACGGAAGGTACTCGACGCATCCACTACTATAGATAAGCATTTGGACAACATACGCTTGCGCAAAGAAATTGCCGACTTGCAGGCGTCGAACACACGGCTTGTGAGTCAAAATGAGGCGCTCGTACAAGACCTTGACTCTTGTCAGAAGGCATGGGAAAGTGAGCGAAAAGAGAACGATGAAGACGTTCTGAATCTTTTTGCGAAAGTGTCGAAACTCAAAGAGGAATTGCAAAATTTAAAGCAAGCGAAGGAGGAAGAAATCGCCGTGCTTGTTGAAAAGCAAAGGGCCCAGATTGGCAGGTTGGAGAGCCGGCTAAATGATACAGAAACGAAGCTCGAACAGACGGCGGTGCAAAAACTGGAGTTGGAAGCCAAAACCGCAATGTTGCTTGAAAAACTAAAGGCGGAGTCGGTAAAGGCAGAAAAATACAGCGGTAAGTTAAACGACGAAGTGTGCGCTTTGACAGCTAAACTCGGCGACTTGCAAATGATGAATGCTGAGCTTATGTCCAACATGCAATCCAAACAAACGGAGTTTGCCACCGAGCGGAGTAGTCTCAACAAGAAAATCGCCAGCCTCGAGTACAAACTCGAGGAAAAAAGCGATGTTTTTGAGGATTTGATGGAGGTGACCCAAGGCAAACTGCGAGCCAGTGAGGAGCTTTTAAGTGCCAGCAACACAGCGCTCCGCGGCGCATTGGACGCGATAGTGAGGCTCTTGGCCAACAACGTCAACTATTTCCATGAGTTTTGCGTCATTTTGGAGTCCATGGGCCTTCTTTTGGTGCGCGAGTTGAACATCGACACCAACATTTACGAGTTCCGTATCCGCCGTGTCAAGGGCTTACGGTCCAAGAAAGACAGTGATAATACACAGCCACCATTGCAGCGGACAAAGTCTACAGCAGTACAGGAGGTGACACAGGGATTTGCGTGGATTGCCGAGTTTGCAGGGCAGCTTCGGCTGTCTATGGACGAGTCGGTGGGATTGAACGACGGCGACAGCGACGCAGTGGAGGCGGAGGCTCGGTGCCTTATTGATAAATGTGAAACTTTCATTTTGGACACCGACGGCACGGCGTCTCGAGTGTCGGAGCTCCTCAAGTTGCTAGCTTTTGAAGACAATGTACAGCTTCAAGCACACGACGACGGCCACGATACTTCTCAAGACCGCTTCTTCTCCAATGGCATCATCAAGCGGTTCAACGACGTGGAAGGCTTTGCCAAGAAGCTCACCAAGGAAAACAAGGCCAAGGCAGTGGAAGTGTCGAAATGCATGAAGCATTCCATGGGCAAGATCCTGGTGCGGGACTTCCAAAAGGGCGACCTAGTACTATTCTTGCCCACGCGTATTGAGCGAGTTAATGTAGGTGGTGGAGGGAGCGGAGGCACTGACTTCATCACGGAGTCTACTCCATGGACCGCGTTTAACATAGATGCTCCCCATTACTTCTTGGACGTGAAGTCCCGAAACCAAACACACTCAGGTGAGGAGTGGATCGTCAGCAGAATCGACAACATTACCGAGCACGTGGTTACCGAGGAAAACGCCCAGAATACAGCTGCTAATCCCTTCTCCTTGAGCGTGGGAATTACGTGGTACATGGTGCAAACGGTACCATAGGGTCGTCGTATCATTTATATACTTGTGGAAGAGTTTTGAAAAGAGTTCTTTATCGATAGTCTTGTGTCAATGTCGACCTGTAACCTGTGGTTGCTCCATGTAAATCTGGCAAACTATCACTGCATTGAAAAAGGGTCTTAACGTGCTCAGAGAAGAGATTTCTCGTGATCGATACCTTGAACTTGTGTAAATCTAAAGCCTTTGGCAACCAGCCTTGCTAGATCCAAGTGAGGCTTGATATTGATATCATAGACACGTATAACGTCTACTTTTAACCAGAGGTGTATGACTGGTGTGAGACATGGTAGACGCTATCTTTTGGCTATGATTTCAGCGAGTCTGGGACTTTTCACGTATCTCGTCTCGGGAAGGACAATAGCTTATTAGCCAGGAGTTCTCAAGAAGGGGCCAAGACCACGTAGATGTGTATCTATTAGTGGACAACAAGATTGGACAAGACGAAAATATCTGTATAATGCCTTTTAAAATGCGGACCAGTACAAACGTCTTGCTCTTTAATCAAAGCACGCTTCATCTCTTTGCCTCAAGTTCCTGAGTCTCCTGATGTCTCTGATATTCTCAGAAACAACTTCACTGAAGTCTGACAGCTTTGACACGTGATTCACGGTACCATGAACACTTCATCTCATTCGCTGCCTCTACCTTTTCCCTATCTCTTCACTGTCTCTTCACTGTCCTCATTCTCGTTCTCATTTTGTTTCCTTTCCACAAATCACCTTTAGTTCAGCCGAAACCAACAATTTCCGTCTCCGCATCTACACGGAACTCGTACTTCACCAATTTCATCTCGTACTTCCTTAAATGCTACCCTTTCGACTGAAAATTTCCATCTGCCACCACTGTACAACTACCTTATTCGGGCACATTGTTGAAAAGATATGACACACTCTCACCGTTATGGAGACGGCGGATGGCCTCGGCAAGCGTCGGACTGATATCCATAAGCTCGAGCTTCGGACACTCCGCCACCTTCTCGTCGAGCGGGATAGAGTTCGTACACACTATACGGTCGAGTTTCGAGCAGTTCAACTTCTCAATAGCATTATCGGAAAAAATCCCGTGGGTCACCATCGCCACCACGCGCTTGGCGCCGTTGGCTAGCAACACGTCCGCTGCCTTACAAAGCGTCCCACACGTATCGGCCATGTCGTCGATCAATACACAGGTTTTATCGGCTACGTCACCCACCAACACCATTTTCGACACCTCGTTGGCCTTCTGGCGCTCCTTGTGGATCAAGGCAAACTGTACATCAAGCTTATCGGCAATCAGCGCCACACGCTTGGCACCTCCGGCGTCGGGAGACACGATGATCAAGTCGTGGCGAGAAAAATGGTCCTCAATGTATCGAAGTGCCGACGGCTCAGCGTATAAGTTGTCTACAGGCACGCGGAAAAAGCCCTGGATCTGCGACGCGTGCAAGTCCATGGTGATGACGTGGTTACATCCAGAAGTCAGTAATAAGTTGGCCACTAGCTTGGCAGTGATGGGAGCACGTGACTTGTCTTTCTTATCCTGACGAGCATAAGGAAAGTTGGGCACCACAGCAGTAATACGACGGGCGCCGCCGCTTCGGCAAGCGTTGATAATAAGAAGCAACTCCATCAAATAATCGTTGATTTGGTGCTCGCCGTATCCGGTCTGGATAATGTACACATCCTCGTCTCTAACTGATTCTCCTACTGCCACGGCCGTCTCCATACTTGAGTATTGGAAGGCGCCTACCTTGGCCACGGGAATGGCTAGACGGTGGGCGATGAGCTCAGCAAGCCCACGGTGCGAGTTGCCACTCACGAGTTTGATTGAGTTGGGCGACGAAGGCATGGCGTGGCGACAGAGTAGCGATAAGAAGAATTAGGGTATCTGAGGGAATGGAAATGGGTGGATGAGAGCGCTGGTCACGTGCACGAGAAAAAATATAAAAAAAAAAAAAGATGCTGGGGAAAGAACAAGGATAAAGACAGGCAGTTTGTGATTTTATCTGTTCATAAAAGAGTTTGCATTATTCAGTGGTGTTTATTTTTTTTATTTTCTTGTCGGTTCTAGCTTCAACTTTTTCGGTTGCTACTTCTGTTTTGTCTGTTGTTCTTATCTTTTTTTGCGAATCCTTCTCTCTCACCTCAGTCAGGTTGCATTCAACTTAATGGCTGCGAAAAAGCTGGCACTGATAAATCAGTGTCCTGAGTGCTGCGACAATCATATTTACAACTGCATTCTTTTAGTTTTAAAATAGGCCTACTTTTTATGTTTTTCACAAGAAAATGATTCCACTCCTGTCTCTTTTACAACATGCTATGAAAACCGAGATTTGATACCACGTTTATATCATCAGAGTTCTTCTAAGGAAGTGGGTGAGGTGTACTGGTGAACATTGCTCTACCCCTTCATTCCAATACCTATAATGTGACTTGAGGCTAAATAGTTGTGTTAGTTTTTGAGAGTAAATCTTTCAAAGAGTACCTCCTTGCTATTCGCACAATCTTCCGGCTGCTCAGAAGTTGGCTTAGTTTTGTATGTGCTAAGTTCAATGGACAGCTCGCCAAAAGCCTCATTCCTGGAGACGGCAGGTATATTGATCTCATTAGAAAAGCTACATCTAAAGTAACTATGACTTCCTTATTGGACTGTTTTGCTAAGATGATGTAATTGCAACTGTTTCAAGACATGTGATTACAAGAAAGAGCCTTGGTATCATCTGACGATCTGACTCTGTGCTACGGTGTGACCCTGTGATATTGAAGAAAGAGTATTTCTGACCCTACTATACTGATATGACCAAATGATGTTGTGATGATAGACCTAATATTTGCTGATCTCACAACCTTCAAATACAGTTCAGTTGCCAATTTCCTTCTCGTAACAAGCACAAACACTGATTAATATATCCCTTGGTGTGCGTCTCTGGAGCTTATTGAGTTATTCTTCAAGTTTAGTTGGTAAGCATTCTAGAGCCCCCAAATAAGCGGAGTAAACTGATATAACAGAATCATTGTTGTGAATCATACATTTTCAGTTCAGGAAATGGAGATCGTCAGGGCTTTACGTGGTTGCCTAAGGAAAAGGGACTACTATACGCTGGCTTTTCCGAGAAGGTCAAAAAGTATTGAGTTTTCAAGGTCTAACGCCATGAGAATAAATACTCGTCTCTTTTCAATGAAATAGATCGAACTGGCTTGAAGTTCTCTTCTGCTCGTTCCATGCTACGCACTTCAAACTCCTATCTTCTCTCTTTAATTACAGCTTTTAAGTTGAGGCCACTTATCCACTACGTCAGCATGTACGATTCAACAAAACGAAATCGAATTCCTTTATTTATTCCACACGAAGACGAACAAATCACAAAACAAAATGCCCATTTTCAAAATAGTTAAGCATATCAGGCTTTGACCACATAGCATTGTGAATACCCACCACTGTTGCAAGAGAAAAGCACATCGGGTGTTAATACAACGTATACTATTACCTTTCGTGAACTTCCCTACTAAAATACAAGAACCTACTATCTCAAACACAACAATGCAATATAAGGAACATCTACAGCACCACCCTACTATCTCGATTACAAAACTTCAATATAAACGACATCTACAACATCACCACCCTTTCTCACTCGAGAGCTGCTCCTTCAAATGCAAAATAATCTAAAAGATCTACATGAAACCAGACACAGGAGCATTTACACAGCACATGTAGCGGACAATAAAAACTGACATTCGCAAGAGTGCATTACTTAACGATTGCATTTAATATATGCTGGTCCTTTCGTCGGACATGCTTGGTTCCACGTCGAATGCTAAAATTTCATAGACCCCAGCTATTCTTCGCTCAAACGGTCTGTCTCAGACTAACGCTCGTTTGGACCCGGGGCCCGCCACATGACATGGTCTTTTTCTTCTCAAACATCAGTGACACAGCCCTTGGAGGCATCGGTCACCAACTTATAAAACTTGTACAAGGTGCCCCGCTTGTAGCGTGGCTCGGGAGCCACCCATTTCTTTCTTCTCTCGGCCAACTCGTCCTCGCTCACCAACAAATCGATCTTGTTGTTCTCAGCATCGATGATGATCTCGTCGCCGTCGTAAACCAAAGCGATTGGGCCACCGACTGCAGCTTCAGGCACCACGTGGCCGATCAAGAACCCGTGCGAGCCACCAGAGAAACGACCATCGGTGATCATGGCCACGTCCTTACCCAAACCATACCCCATCAACGCCGACGAAGGCTTCAACATTTCGGGCATACCTGGTCCACCCTTAGGCCCCTCGTAACGAATAACCGCCACGGTTTTCTCGCCTTTTTTAATCTCTCCTGCTTGCAACGCAGTAATAAACTCCTCCTCCGCATCGAAAACCCGCGCTTTTCCTTTGAAGTAGGTGCCCTCTTTGCCGGTAATTTTGGCCACACATGAACCTGGAGCCAATGACCCCTTCAAGATCTGCAAGTGGCCAGTTTTCTTCAATGGGTTCAGCAAGGGTCTCACGATATCCTGGCCCTTGGGTAACGCAGGAAGCTTTTCCAAGTTCTCCTTGATTGTCTTCCCCGTGACCGTCATTTGCGAACCATCAATCAAGCCCTCGGCCATCAACATCTTCATCACAGCAGGCGTGCCGCCCACATACTGCAAGTCGGCCATGACGTATTTGCCCGAGGGCTTGAAGTCCGCGAGCAATGGCGTGTTGTCGGAGATACGCTGGAAATCATCAACGGTGATCTCAATGTCCACTGACGAAGCAATGGCAATCATATGCAACACCGCGTTGGTGGACCCGCCCGTGGCCACAATGTAGGTCATGGCATTCTCAAACGCCTTCTTCGTCATGATGTCGCGGGGCTTCAAGTCCAACATCAACAAGTTCTTCACCGCCTCTCCAACAGAAGCACACTCGGCTGCCTTCTCTTTAGAAACAGCAGGCGCCGAAGACGAGTAGGGCAACGTCATTCCCATCACCTCCGATGCAGACGCCATGGTGTTGGCCGTGTACATACCGCCACATGCTCCTGGGCCGGGACACGCGTGTTTAATCACGTCGATCCGCTGTTCGTTGGTGATTTGCTTCAGCAAGTACTGTCCATACAGCTGGAAGGCGTTGATAAGGTCGATTTTCTCGGGAATTTCGGCAGAAGTGCCGCACAGCGGCAGCCCGGGCAAAATCGTGCCTCCATAGACCATGAGCGAAGGACGGTTGTGTCTACCCATGGCCATAAGAACACCGGGCATATTCTTATCACACGAGGGAATGGCAATGCTGGCGTCGTACATCTGCGCCATGATCAACGACTCAAACGAGTCGGCGATAATCTCACGTGACTGCAACGAGTACTTCATCCCCTCGGTACCGTTGGTGATACCGTCTGAGACGCCGATCGAGTTGAATTGCATACCCTTCAATCCGGCCTTGTTGACAGCAGCGGTACACTGGTTGTTCAAGTCCATCAAGTGCATATTGCAGGGGTTACCCGTCCACCACACAGATCCCACACCTACCTGGGCCTTGGACATATCCTCGGTGGAGAACCCCGTGGCGTAAAGCATGGCCTGGGACGCTCCCTGGGACATGTCTTCCGTCACAATGGACGAGTATTTGTTAAGTTTTTTCTGCTGCAACCTAGCGGCAGAGAGCGAGAGCCCGCGCTGGGGGATAAACCGAGACATTGTATACCTGCAACGTGTTTTGGTGAGTGTTTTATGTTGTCGGGTTTGGAGACGAGAATTAATGTCTCCAAGTGTCTTTAAATACCGGCTTTTGAGACTTCTCGTAGCAACAGCGTCTAAAGACAGTAGTTCGAAATGATATAAGCTTGTTTGAGCTAGTTTGAACGGAGTTTTCGTGGATATCTGGCGAAAATGACCCAAAACCTGTTCCCAATTAATCCGGTCCTTTCAAACTGGTACAGTCTCAGTGCAGTGTTCAAGCAGTGAGTCCAAATCTCCTTCTGTGAAAGTAGATCCCAAGAAAGAAGAGTCGAGTCTTGAGTTAATTCACAATTGCACAAAATCAACTGCCGCAAAAAGTTTAACACGATCCACTTGCAACCGAGCGGAGAGAAATTTTCAAATCGCTTATGCCTTTTTTCGCGCCTCTGACTCAAACCTCCGCTGCCGGTTCCGGCACCGCGCATGCCGCAACTCACGCGAACTGCTCGAGACTTGGGTGAATCTGAGGGGACCAGGGCCAATCGCAGTCGTCGTTTTGGTCAGAGACGAGAGAAGAGATCTGGAAGCGATTGAAATTGCGAATGTAGAAGAAAAAAAAAAAAAAAAAAAAAAAAAAGAAAGAGAGAAAGCAGGCTTCAAGTGCTCCAGATTCTAGAAAACAAGGATAGAGGATAGAGCTTATAATGCTGTTTGAAGAGGGCAGGATGAAATAAAAAAGAAAGTCTTAAAAATGAGGATCTTGTTGCTTTAATAACCATAACTTCCTTGCTATGGTGATGCGCAGAAGGGAGCTTGCTCGTCTGTCTATAACACTGCAGGGCTCATAACCAGACATGTTTTCTACTTTCGAAGGCCTAGCTTTTTCGCAAGAATTTAGAAGAAATGCGTTTTCGTTCTGGCAAAAGGAGCCTTTTCGTTATTTTCCACCTTCGAATCACGTTTGAACTGGTTGTTCATAGCTGGCTTTGCAAATATCCGGGGTCTCTCGTAACCTATTCTCATCTATCTTACTAGAAGGCAATCAAATGAGATGACTTGATTTAGATCCAAATTCAACAACGAACATAGAATAAAAGTAAGAAGTTCTTATATAGAGGGGAATATTGCCAGCCGAAAAAATAAAAATAACATAAATAGTGTTTTCATCTATCAATACGGTGATGTCCACTACTCAGAGGTACCCCGAAGCAGTGCTGTATCTTTTTGACGATGACCTCTAGAATCGGATATGAAAATACGATTTCGTACATCGAAAGCCTTTATTTTTTTTTTTTAAAGTTTCAGTTGAAATGAGTGAACGTCTTCGACATCTTTAGGAACCATATCAATATCATTAAAGGGTTCCGCGTTGCGTTTGTCAGGCAGCCGCTCGTAAAAATTGCTAAGCGAAGACTGACTTGTCTAAGGATATATTTTCATACTGATTACCCTTGCATATGCGTTTTGAAGTGCCATACCGGCACAAATTTGGAACTATTTATCTTTTGAGAATCGTAGTTTCTAAGTTATCTTAATTCATTGAGTGAGTTAACTGACTCACTTGAAAGGCACTGAACTCTACCGTAAAGATGAAATCTCTAGCTAGATGTACTAGCCTTTAGGTTACTACTTGTTCAAAATCTATGTACTCTAATGTAACGACTTTCTTGAGTATCCTACCACTATCCAAAGAAATACACCACTGAAGAACAAGTCTATTGAAGGAGGAGTAATTGAATCGGTCATTCAGTAAATTCTTTTCACAAGGACGAAAATCACGCAGATTTCATTACACCACTTTTCGATGAATGCCGAAAGAAAACGAAAACACGCAAAGCTTCCCGAGGAGCAAAGTAAACTTTGAGAATACTACTTTGCGTCGTCCTACTCAACGGTTTAAGCGTTTTTTCTACATGCAAAAATCGATTTTGACCCACGAAAGCAAACCTCTTCAACAGGTTAGTTCTCTACGCTAAAGAAACAAGACTCAACTCACAGAGTTTTCGGTAGCTTTTCACACAACCATTGACCTATTCCAGCTAGACACTTGCTTTATACGATATTATCGTTTTTTGGGGCATGGACTTGCACAAGGAAAGTCATTGATCTAAATAACAAGGTCCCCACAGTTTGAAAGTAAGAATATTTACAATCTGTGTCCCTGTTCTCATCCACTAAGCCATCACAAGCTGTCTTTTATATATGTAATGGCTCCTTTTTTTTTTCTGAGCTTAATGCTCTTCATGTTCCACCCCATGGTGAGTTGCTTCACACTTTCGTACATTCGCCGTACATTCGTACATTTCTCCCCGATTTCGTAAAGATCGGACATGTCTGTACGAAAACGATGGATTTTGGATCGTACATCCCAATGTACGTTGTATTTAGACTGTACGATACAGCACTGCTCCGACGCTTTCTTTTATTACATCTTGTATGCAAAAATACAATCTGAATAGCTGTATTACTCGGAATTCTTTTTAGACTGGTGGTAATCTCCCATTCTAACATATTTACTACCGGATTGCATTTCTCTTTCCTATTCGCCACTTTTGTTCAAATATTACTGCTAGCTGCAAACTTCCATGTGGCTTCGTGGTGCGGCCCGTGCGGCGGATTGACTACTGCCCGATTAGGAAAATACCGATACCAAGAGTGATCACTACTAAATTAAGCAATTTTCCATCTAAGTCTGGGCAAAATCGGCAGTTTCGGGTCTCGACTGGGTCTCAAATGTGATTTAGATTTGTGGGTCTGTCAGTTTTTACTGTGTCTTTTTTTTTTTTTGAAAGATTCTTCAGCATCCCTTCCCCCTTTGTCACCATTATTACAATCACTAACATTAGGTGCTTTCGCGTGGCTGTGATAATCTCAACAATATAACTATACCATTTTAGGGCCTGCCTCCGTTTTACTGGTCTTTCACAGCAAAAACAAAAATGTCCTTTGCTTCGGAAATGAGAAGACATAAGTTTGGTGAGGCTTCAAAAACTCATAAATTTATTGAAAATAGCCCTCACTTAGTGCCCTCTGATGGGTCCCTACCGGACTTCCTTTTGCCTTGTCGTGGTTTTGCTGATAGCTTAAATGCTGCAAACAGGGCTAATTTTGGGCACCATAAAGAAAAGACTTTTCCTTTTAAATCAAGCACTTCTCCCCACATACCTTCAGGAAAAAAGCCAAAACAAGATTTACAAAACTCATGTCCCTCAATACCTGGAGTAAATGTGAGTCTTATTAATACCTTTAGCGTGGAGTCTGAATCATGTACTGGTGAGCACATACCTGGCGATAATTTGGAGAGTTGTTCCCGGGAGCTTGTAAAAACACAAAAGCACAAGAATTACAAAAAAGAGATTCGCCTTCCAAGAACCACTGGCCGATCTCCTAATGTTAGATATGATGTTCTATGTGAAGAGCCTCAGGATAGAAAAAACAAGGGTAAGTACGGACCCAGTACCTTAGTCAGATCAGACCAAAATCTTGGAACTCATCAAATATCCGGGCTACAATTTGAAATTAGGGGTATCCATGGCGGCTCCAGGGGGCAAAATATTCCAAAAGAAGCAGAAATAGATAAAAGAGTAACAGGCAAAAGAGATGCGCGTTCAAACCAGGTTCAAACACCATTGGAACGAGGCCAAAGTTTGCGAGATAAGCTTATTGAACAGGTGGAAAAGGAAATACAGGGCGGTCAAAATCAAAACTCATCAGGAGTGCCAAAAGTGGAGAGCAAAGACAGAAGGGTTGTCTTGAAAAAGGACAAAAGAGAACAGAGAAAAAGAGGCAGTAGGGCAGGAAAGGACAAAGCGCATAAAACGGATAGAAACTATAAGAAGGCTGAAGAAGATAAAAGCCCTGAAATTCAAACAGAGCCTAGCCGAAAAGACCAAATAATTCAACTCAAGACCGCGCCAAGCTTTTCAAATCATGGCTCCCCAAATCCCTTCACCAGATCGCAACTAGAGTCCCAGGCTGCCCAGGAAAAAGCACTAAAATGTGTTTTTGCCGCCGAAAGGGACCGCCAGCGCATTCTTAAAACGGTAAGCAGCATTAGCACAGTCACACAGCCGCCCTTAGATGAGTACACCGAGCCCCAAGAAGAGACTCCACCTTACAGAGAACATCTCCATCGGTACCTTGATCTTGTTTCGTACGACGAGAGATTTGCACCGATTCTTCGAGTAAATCGTTATTTGATTCTGGGAGACAAAGAGCTCTCGGCGGCCATCACCAAGTTGAGCCAGTTCAACTTGCTTCCAAAAAGTACCAATCTATGGAATATCTCACACGTGGATGATCGAGATTATGAGTCGATGATCCCTCTGCTCATTCCGATGCAAAGTTATTTCAATGGAGTAGCTATATAGAGGAGGTCTAAAGGAAACACAAAAAGAAACCTTTTAGGAGGAGGGAACGTAGTAGAGGTTTATATTTTGTGGGTGGGTCAATAGGAATGTGAACGCATTTGGTGTTAAGCTGATGCCAGTGAGGAAGCAGAATTTGCATCTTTCTTTTTTTCTGTCCATTAATATCGAATTAGAGAGGTGGCCTTTATGTAGGAAGTTACTTAGACGGTGTTTATGTGTTTTCGAAAACACTCTAAAACCTCGGGGTGAAAGCGTGTATTTAGTGAAGATTTAGTGGATTCATTACAAGCCTCTAATAAGGCTGCTGAAAGGGTGCAACATGGCCGCGTTCCTCACCCAGTCAATTAGAATGCAACATCAATATATCCCAAGATTAAATTGCAAGTTGGAAATTTTAGTAGATAAAAGGGCACGTGTATTATGCCACCTTTTCAATTAAATATTGGTACTGGAAAAATATTTGAAACCTCCCGTTTTTTATTTTTTCCTGTTGTTTTTGAAGGTCCATGAATTGCACATTTGAAGAGTTAAATCTCTGGTGCGAAAAGCCTTTGTCAGCTCTTGGGCTTATCCTGGCAGGAAATGTTTTATAAAGACTGCGAGAAATGAAGGTAGTGTCGTTACAGGTAGAAAGAAAATAAAATAAAAGAATATAGGAAAGTTCTCCTAGGTAATTATATTGAATACGAGAGTCATAAATCAGCCAATGACACAGTGTACGAAAGAAGGAAAAAAGGAGACAGATCCTCAAAAAAAAAAAAAAAAAAAATCAAGCCAGGTCTAAACGATTATTATTTATAGTACATCAGGCAGCCGTGCTCTGCTGTAATTGCAGCTCTAACTCACGTCTTTTTGCCCTCTCCTCTTCTAATTCTATCTCATATTGATCTTGGATATCCTCGACAATTCTTTTGAACTCTTTTCTCAATATAGCAGTACTCATCGATTTCAGATTTGTGGGAGACAATGCAGGGTTCAGGGTGTGGTCCTCTTGATCGTTTCCATCCGAAGATGATAGTAGAGAGGTGTTTATTGTTGATGACGATGCCGTCGATTTGTTCCCCATCACATCAATTCTGAGGCTGCTTAACTCCCGCGGGGGCTTGAATATCTCTTGATCCTTAGATTTCAAGGAGTTCCGAGAAGAATTATGTGGCGAGGCAGGCAACATACTCTGGAGGCGGTTCAACTCCGTTTCGAGGCACTTATTCTTTTTTCTGTACTCCAGAATTGTTTTGAGGGAGTTCTCTTTGAGGTAATCGTATTCCTTTGCAAAGTGTTCCTGCGAGAATTTCAAATCATCCAAAGCTAATTCATATTCGGACAACTTCTTGTCCAGAGTCGCAGCCTCTTTGTATGCTTTATATGGGGATGCAGACAAGAAAGAATGCTCCTTTACAACAGACAGGTCCTCAATCCCGGTATCTTCAGGGTCTTGCGAAGTAGCCGAAGATGGAACAGAAGGGATTGAACTAAGAGCATCGATACAGTCCAGTGCCCATGATATTTGTTCAGGTAGAGAACCCGCATCTGATGTAGATGGAAATTTGGGCAACGACACACTCTTTTGTGCTGCAAGTGATGCTATGTGAGAAAAAAGTGTCTCAAATGCTCGAGTGGACAGCGTATCGCCTCGACTCTGAGGCTTTTGATCCATATCGAAGTCAAAAACTCAAAAAAGAACATAGACATCGTTGTTATTTTCTGTGGTTCTCGTCACTGTCCTTTGCGAAGCTAGGCCTGAGTTGCAGCCAACAAATGAACTGACTTAAAAGAGCTCGAACAGAACAGCGCCCGAGAAAGCATTCATCTTCACTTTTTTTTTTGTTGCTCTATACTTTGTCTACTTCTTTTACTTCTTTATTCTGTCAATCCTCAATCCTCGTCTCTCCCAATATTCGTCTTTCCCAGTCTTCGTCTTTCCCAATCTTCGTCTTTCCCAATCTTCGTCTTTCCCAATCTTCGTCTTTCCCAATCTTCGTCTTTCCCAATCTTCGTCTTTCCCAATCTTCGTCTCTCCCAATCTTCTACCTTCACATCTTCCTTCTCTCATTATCTTCATCTTCAACTTCATCCTCATTTACTCATTTTTTTTCACCCCCCTCTACTGGCTTGATTTGTTTTTTACAAGATCTAACCACAACTAGAAGCGCTGATCAAAGATCTCTACGCCACTCAAAGATCCAGCCCTGTCTCTGCCAGGCAAGTCAAGATTTGAATAATCAAAGATAAAGAAGAAACAAAATTAATAAAAAGGACCACTTCAGCTCAAGGTGAAATTAAGATTTCAAAAATTTAGAAAAGCAAACAATAAAAAAACAAAATCTTACAAGAATTCAAAAGATTCGCAGAGAAACACATTCTTCTTTTGGTCCTAGTTCCCTTCCGCTACACGATAGAGTTACACATGTATTGTTCAAAGCCAAGGAGAACACACCAACGTCTAAAGACAAATACCAACAAAATTCAACAGGAAAAGTGGAAATGAACAAGGCCTTTAGTATTAAACAAAACCCCATTTTTATTTTCCTCACCCACAATCTCTTAACTTCCACCTATCCAATTCCTCCACCTTCCTCGACTAATAGATTGGCCCAGGCCCAAGCATACAACAGGCGCGCCCAAAATGTCAGAACACCCTAGCTGGCCTGAAA
This sequence comes from Metschnikowia lunata, assembly GCA_030583235.1. Taxonomy (NCBI): domain Eukaryota; kingdom Fungi; phylum Ascomycota; class Pichiomycetes; order Serinales; family Metschnikowiaceae; genus Metschnikowia; species Metschnikowia lunata. Next base: position 230,012 of record JAJMHP010000014.1, on the reverse strand, counting down.
AAAGATGCGCATGAACATTTCAAGCTACTCACCTTCTTTTGGTCATTTCACTTTACACCCGGGCAATTGTCAGACTTTGCACCAAGAGACAATTCAAATAAAGACACTTAAAACAGCCGTGGCGCAAAACACCAAGACGCCCCTCTTCCTCCAAACATTTTTCGTGCTTTACCGCCAGATTACAACCGCATTCAGACATCGCACATCTTCCAACAGTTACCCCTTGTTTAACCCTAATCATGTGTGAGAGTTGCGAGCCAACCACTTCCGCCCAGCCGGAAAAGTTTACAAAAGTGAGCGAAGATGCACACCGGCTGCGGGAAGCAGTGATGAACAATCCATATGGGCCTAACCCAGCGGACTTTCTTTCCAACGTCTCCAGCTTCGAATTGATCGAGTCCACGTTGCGCGAGGGTGAGCAGTTTGCCAACGCTTTCTTCTCCACAGAGACAAAGATTGAGATTGCAAAGGCCTTGGACGACTTTGGTGTCGAGTACATTGAATTGACGTCTCCTGTGGCTTCAGAACAATCGAGAAAAGACTGTGAGGCCATCTGTAAGTTGGGGCTTAAGGCCAAAATCTTGACCCACATCCGGTGCCACATGGACGATGCGAGGGTGGCCGTTGAGACCGGTGTTGATGGCGTGGATGTTGTTATTGGCACGTCGCTGTTCTTACGGGAGTTCTCTCATGGGAAAGATATGACATATATTGCCCAACTGGCGATTGAGGTGATCAGTTTCGTCAAGTCCAAGGGCGTGGAGATTCGCTTTTCTTCCGAGGACTCGTTCCGTTCAGATTTGGTGGATTTGCTCAACATCTACAAGACCGTGGACAAGATTGGCGTCAATAGAGTTGGTATAGCCGATACCGTTGGGTGTGCTAACCCAAGACAAGTGTATGAGCTTGTGCGCACATTAAAGTCGGTGGTGTCTTGTGATATTGAGTGCCATTTCCACAACGACACGGGCTGCGCCATTGCTAATGCCTACACGGCGTTGGAAGCCGGGGCCAAATTGATTGATGTATCGGTGTTGGGCATTGGCGAGCGTAACGGAATCACGCCGTTGGGTGGCTTGATGGCGCGTATGATTGCTGCCAACAGGGAACACGTTTTGTCCAAATATAAGCTCCACAAGTTGAGAGACTTGGAGAACTTGGTGGCGGAGGCGGTGCAGGTGAACATTCCCTTCAATAACCCCATTACCGGATTCTGTGCCTTTACGCATAAGGCCGGGATTCACGCCAAGGCCATTCTTGCCAACCCGTCGACATACGAGATCTTGAGTCCAGCAGACTTTGGGCTTACGAGGTATATTCATTTCGCCAACAGATTGACGGGATGGAACGCTATCAAGTCACGTGTCGACCAGTTGAACTTGCATCTCACCGACGAACAGTGCAAGCAAGTGACGGAAAAGATCAAGAAGTTGGGTGACGTCAGGCAATTGAACATCGATGACGTTGATTCCATCATCAAGGACTTCCACCAAGACGTGTCCATTCCCAGCTTGGATCCTGACGCTGTTGTCCTTGCATAGATTGTCTTTCACTACAGGTGTATATTTGGAAAGTTTCGATAAATAAGAGCTTCTGGTGTATGTAAGTCGCAGGCACAAGGCAACCTGTGCTGTGTCGTACAGTCTTGATACGACCTACATTGAGATGCACGATCCAGAATCCTTCCTCTTCGTACATGCCAGGGCTCTTATATCTGTTTTTTTTATTGAGTGAGATCCAGTGAAACCAGTCTGGCTTTCCAAAACTAGGAATTGCACAATGCTGGTTGTAGATCCTTTGCCCGATAATTAGTACCGCAGGTTATCATTGTTAGACAGTTGACCGCAACTTGCCAAATGAGACACCTCGCAGTAGAGGCATGTCCATAGGTACGAAATCGAATAAGAATAGACGAAAAAACGACCATGTACGAAAGTTTCAAGTACCTCACCATGTCGTGCAACACGAAGAGAATCAAGCTAAAGATATCCACAAGGTATCAAATGTTTTGTTGGAGATGTTTTGTGACGGCTTAGGAAACGGGAACAGGGAAGTAGCTTGTAATCTGTTCTTACTTTCAAACTGTGGGGACATGGTTATCTGGATCAATGACTTTCCTTTGCAAGTCCAGGCCCCAAATAACGATAATGATGCTTAAAGAAAGCGCCTAGCTGGAATAGGCCAGGAGTGTAATGAAAAGCTTTGGAAAATCCTCCGAATGAAGTCTTGTTGCTTCAGAGCACAGAACTACTCGGTCGACCACTTGAAGTTGTTGATCAGAATCGGTTATTAGAAGTGGAAAAACGCTCAAACCATAGACTAGGACGTTGCAAAATAATATTCTCAAACTTCGCTTTGCGGCTCTGGAAGCCTTATGTGCTCTTTTCCTTCTGCTTTCATCGGAAAGTGGTGTAAGTTGAAGCTGCGAATTCCTTGTGAAAAGAACAAACTGAATGCCTCCTCCACTGGATAAGAAATCCAGTGGCGAGTTACTTCCGACGTGGTAGGACACTCAGTAAAGTCTTAGCATTAGAGTATATAGATTTAGGATAAGTAATACACTAAAGGCTAGCAAATGTAGTCATACTTTCCATTTTTCACGGCTGAAATAAGTCTCTTTCCGGTGAGTCAGTTTTGCTCACTCAATAAAACGAGCTGACTTGAAAACAACACAACTCTAAAAAGAAATAGTTCCACATTTGTGCTCTTGCTGCACCTAAAACAGCCTATATTGGGGTGAACTAGTAAATAATAGAATCTTAGGACAAGTCAGTCAGTCGCCTAGCAATTTTACGAGCGTCTGCCTGACAAACGCAATGCGGAACCCTTAGAAGCTGTTAATATGGTTCCGAAAGGTGTCGAAATTTCTTCGGTCATTTCCACAAAAAGTTTTAGAATAAATAAAGTTAAATAAAGGCTGTTGACGTACGAAATCGTATTTTGATATCCGAATTCAGAAGTCATAGTCTTCGCGAGTCCGATGATTGAACCCCGTCGTTTTCGTACAATCTTAAATGATGTACGATTGTGATGATGCACGATTGTACGGAAAAGACACAGCTAGAAGACACAAGAAAACACGGTCCATCTTATGTTTCGCGCTCGCTAACTTGGTCAACATCATCCTCAATGTCCTCATCGTCCTCACTTTCTTCCGCCTGCACAGCAAACTTCTTTCTTTGGAAGTCCTTCACGTGGGCCTTGTTCAAAGCACTTGTTATTGCCATGAACGTGGACTTCCGTCTTGACCGCGCTATTGATGAAGCAACGGAAGGCTGGCCAATACTGGCTTCATCCGGAGGTGGTTTCGCTGTGATAGAAGATCTCCGAGGGTCATACTGAGTGTCTGTATTGTCGGTAGACAGCTCGTCGTCGTCGGAGGCTTTTCCCTCGGGGTTGTACCTCAAATCAACCAACTTTTTGATGGCTTTTTCCACCCTCGAAGACACCATATAAGGCAAGGGCAAGTCACGGGAAGCCCTGAACAAAATGACATTGGCACAGTGTTCATTTTCCATTCTGAAAAACATCCATATGAATCTTCTAAAGATTTCCGCCAATGCAATGCAAAAGCTCGTCACTGCCAGTTGCTGGATCTGCGCAGAAAAGAACGCATAGAATATCCACTGGAACCGAAGCACGATATCCAACACCATGGCGAGGTAGTAATACAGGGGTTCTTCGAAAAAAAGATGGTCTCGGAGCAAGAAATTCTTTGAGCTCGTCAGACCCAATGACCAGTCCATGACAATGTCCCATGTGCCGGAAAACACCGAGTTTATGGAAGAGAAAGTGATGTATGCAGCTCTTGCCGACGAATCCTGATCGATTCTCCAGATACTAAGCAAGCAGTTGGCCACCATACTCAAGGTGTACTTGGACATGTTAGCCAAATGAGGGAAAGCGTCGCCAGTATCCATATAACGGCGTAAACATTGCAAAAAACGCCAGATATAAGGAAGAGTAGAAAGGAACCCCATCAGGCGGGAATGTCTCGATCCACACTGGGCACTGTCGCTTGGGATGTCGCCCCCTCCCAACACTTGTCTCCATTTATTTGCGTATAAGCAGATGAAGAAAGAAAGATTGCTCATACTGTATGTCAAAGAACAAAGCACATCGCCTAAGTAAAAGTCGCGGAATTCCACCGGATATAACCCGGAACAGACTATGCGCCATAAAGCAATCTGTAACCATTGTCTGCTGGCAGGATAGAGCTGGCGACCGGGCCAAAGGAAGATGATAAGAACACACGCTAGGTAAATGAGTGGCCAGACTCGTCCCGGAAGCTTATTGGGCCAAAAGTCCTGGAATGAGATCCAGGCAAATGCACAGAGAAGGCCAAATCCCATGCTCGGGAGCAAAAAATACTGCCGCCAGTCCAAGGCGTTGGCTAGATTGAACTCAAAAATGAATTTGTAGTTCACCTTGAATTTGGTGTATACCAAAAAATTGATGCCGATCAAGAACATGCTCAAGTTGATGAAGAAGAAGCCACACCAGATTTGCAACAACATCTTTCCTTCAAGCAAGCTTTTTGCTAGTTTCAGATGGAACGCCACGTATAAGGCAATTCCAAGAAACGGCAAGGCAATCCCCAATAACAACCCCAGCAGAAACGTCGACGAGTAGTACGATTGGCCACGGATGTCCGAATTGTTATACGCGTAGGTGGCACTGCGAAGCTTTTCCAACCCATGTTTTCGGTCGGTTTTTTCGCTGTCGTAGAATGTGAGAAACAAGTCCTCCACCCTTGTCAGCACCTGGTCCAAAGTTACGCTGGTCTGGAAATACGCCTCCTTATCCACCTTCCGCATGAAATCACCCGATATCGAGCACCCTGTGGCCTTATCAAATTTCTTAGTGATCTTCCGAAACGCCGTCCGGTTCATTGTGCGGTACGATCTGATCAACGCTATCGACCGGTAGTGCTCCACCAAGGCATCTTTCAATTGCTTGCGGGCATAATAATAAGGCACTCCATACCGTTTTTTCTTCACGTAATCTTTCCGTCGTTCCTCTCGCTGCCGTACGGCTAATTGTTGTGCATTCAGAACAGTAGGTGTGACTATACTAGACGGCTGTCTTTCTTCAAGAGCGTCCAAGGTCTGTTCAAAAGGTAGACTGGATCCTTGTTCATCATAAAAATCGCTCTCCACGTCTAATTTCCCATTACGGATCTGGTTCTCCCGGTAATGAACGTCGTACTGCTCTGGACCAGCGGAATCTTTGGTCTCATCCGTTTTGGAGCCGTCTTTTTTGTTTTGAGACCTGAAATTATCGAGAAATGCCATCAGTGGAAGCGAAGGAAGCTCGTACCGCGACAGTCGCTTGAATAACGACTTCAACCCGAACGACCATCGAGAAAGCTCGACATTGACTGCCTCCTGAAGATCCACCGCCCACTCATCAGTTTTGGTTTGCTTGGAAATATGCGCCAACGTGGCCTTGTGTTCTTTCAACTGGAAGAACTGGTCTTCCAAGAGAAGAAACCGGGTATACACGTTTTTTTCCTTTTCTTTGTAGAAGCCATCAACTTTGCGGAGCTCGTCGTCTAGCCAGTTCAGAAAGTCGTGCTTCTCATCCTCAAACGCCTCGTTGAGCGATTTCCCGGAAAAGTGTAGAAACAGGCTTTTAATCGATTCCTTAACCGAGGTTTTGCGTGAACCTTTCCCGGGAGTTTTAACGGAAATTTTACCGGGATCTGCCGGCACTTGAAGCGAGCCACCTATGACATCAGCGTCGGGTATTTTCTGGTTTGCTTGTCCCTTTCCGGGGCTCTGTAGATCAGTAGGGGTTTCCTTATAAGCTCCGTGCATCTGATTCAGGGAGTCTGGCCCATTATACCCTATCAAAGGAGTGGTGTCGGTAGGCTTTTGGGCCGAGAGCTGGTCGCAGATGCCTGCTATCGATTTGATGTGTTTTTTGCCGAGTTTATACTGGACATACTGATCCTTCCATTCAGGAACAAGCCCTTCGCTCAACGACTCACCAAACTTCATCGAGACTTTCGCAGCTTAAACCTGAGGAATTGGCGAGGAAAAAGAGGGCAAAGTGTGCTTAATACCTTGAAATTAGCAAGTTTGGAGGTCAAGATGAGATGAGCAATGGAGATGATTCGTAAACGGTAATTTCACGTTTAAGGCATCTGTTTGGGAGTGCATGTAGCGCGGATAATTGCACCAAACCAACAACGCCAGCCGCACGTGCGCCCCGCGCCACGCCACACCAAGCAAGTGTGTAATTTCGGGGGCCAGTTGAAAAGCGAAGTCTTCGAATTTGCGGGCTTTAATTTTCATAGCATCAGATTCGGTCTCCATTTAAGACCCGGTGTTTGTATTTGTGATGGTGTCTGTTTTGCTCTTGTTTGGTTATTTTCGGTGAATCTCATTTCTCTCTGCTTGTTGGTTTTCTCTCACGGCCTCGCCTATCAGACCAGTGCGACCGAAGACTTCAAGAATGCTGCTTTTATCCTCATTTCTAGGCTCCGAGCCATGCCTGAGGCATGAAAAAAGGTAGAATTAGACTTAGAAAGGGAACAAGAAAGGGAAAAAGAGCAACAAAAGAAGCAACCCAGTGGAAAAGAATGTTCCCTTTTTTCTTCTTTCTTACTTTCTTCCTTTCTCTCTCTCTCTCTCTCTTTTTTTTTTTTTTTTTTTTTTTTTTTTTTTTTTTTTTTTTTTTTTTTTTTTTTTTTTTTTTTTTTTTTTTTTTTTTTTTTTTTTTTTTTTTTTCTCTGCTGCCTTCCCTCCTGTCTCTCCCTTACCACCCTTTAAAAACATAAGGTGGCTTTTTATTCATATCGCACGTACAAAGCATCAATAAAGTGTGGGTGCTTGATTCCAGGCGCCTTGGCTGCTCGGAATCCCTCTACGGCCTCTCGAACGGTCCAACCTAGCCTCTCAATCAAATAACAGCATATAAGAAACCCTGTGCGATTGAAGCCATAATGACAGTGCACCGCCACCAAAGGATTGGGCTCCTCTGTAGCAGCCAAAATATCGTCGACAAGCTGGATGAAGCGGCGTACCGCAGTTTGGTCAGGCGCCACTTTGGACACCGTAGCACATTTATAGTAGGTAATATGGCGAAACGACTTGGGCGAGTAAGGAGGAATGTCGGCGGAAATGTCGACAATGGCAATGAGCGTGCCTGTGACCGCCACGCCTTGCTCCAACATGCCGTTTTGCTCGTAGAAAATGCGCTCGATTTGCTGCGGCGAGTGTTTTGGGTCGCCCTCTCGAAGCGTCTTCATACCAAGGAGCGGGGCCACCTCATACCCGTCTTGAACACCGTTTTTTGTCTTTGGCCGGGTAATGTTAAAAGATACGCTTTGGGTTTGCAGCCACTTGAGCTCGTTCTTCATTCCCCACTTATCGCCAGAAATATCCGCCTTCAATTTGAGCACCCAGGCCGGCGAAATATGGAGCCGCTCGGGGAACCCCAGTTCCAAGTGGTTCAAGATGATGCCGCTGATAAACTCAGGCTTGGCCAAAAGCAAAGCATGGCCGGCGTTTTTCACCGTGATCACGTGCACCACAGGCTTGCCAAAATGGCCCAAGAGCATCTCACTAAGGTCATGGAGAATACTTACAGGCGTCACCTGGTCTTCTAGCCCGCCAATAAGCACGGTTTTCTGGTACGCCCGGCTATCTTGAATATTGTCATTGTACCGCGACATGGCCTCGATCATTTCCACATACGTGCACGGAGAAAACCCATTGACATAGCGTAATAGTACACGTGTATCGATGTCCAAGTTCCACCGGAACTGGCGAAGCTTCATGTAAAAGCTGCTGGCCAGGGGAAGTTGCCGCGTCACACTTCGACTCGAAAGACCCAGCAAGCGGTCCCATATGCGGAAAAAGTTGAACACAAACGGGAAGTAAGTGAACACTTTTAGAAGGCTAAAGAAGCCGTGAGTTTGGGAGTGGGTGCGATTTTGAGGGTGATTTTGGGTGTTGGGGTGGGTATGAGCTGGTCCCAAACTGCCCAAATCATCAACAAAACGGGGCGGCGAAAGAAGCACTAATCCCTCCACACGTGACCGCTCAAGCTTTCGGGCAACCTTCACTGCTAGATGGGTGCCCATAGAGTGGCCCACAAGAATGAGCTTTTTAGTAGGCGGAATGTGCTGGTGCACAAAGGCCACGAGGAGAGCCACGATGTTATCTGTGGTAAAGTCACTCCAGTGCATGCGCTCGATGGAGTCCGAAATCGCTTGTTGTTGGCTGCTCGTAAGCCGGCAGTGTTTTGAAGGCTCGAGGCGAGAATCGCCGAAGCCGGGTAGGTCCAATGCCACAATCTCCAGACACTGCAGTAGCAAGGCCATAACCGGCTCAAACTGCGACATCTGGCCCCCCATTCCATGGATAAATATTAGCACCGGGGCCTCCGCCACTTGCCGAGCCACGTCAGCACTAAGAGGTTCCTCCTTGGCGAAACTCACAAGCGGATGTGGCGCGTGGAGCGTATGTACCGTCACGCTTTCTACGGAGAGCCCTGGGACACGCGAAGTGTCGATTGTGGTCACTTGTGAGTACTTGGCCACGAACGCACAGTCGTTGCGTTCGGAATTCATCACCGCGTGTTCGAGCGGGTTTGTTTTGCGCAAAACGGCATACCTAACGAAATGTATAACCTGTCGCCAAACCGTGTTGGTGGCAGCAGCCTGTTGTGACGCTAGCGTTCGAAGGTCGGTTTCGGAGGTGGCAGCTAATTCCGAGGCCGAGATTTCCGGCGTCGCTTCCACGGCGGAGTATTCTTCCGACAGCATAAAGGAGGAGACGAGAAGGTGAAAGAAATGAGGAAAGTATGGAAATAATCAAAAAGAAAAAAAAAGAAAAAGAAAATAGGTTGGTGGTGTTGTACTCACGTGTTTGTCGTGGGGAGAAGCACGTACTATGGTGTTATCAGTAATCAGTGACGGGTGAGGCGGTGAGGCGAGGTGAGGTAAAGTGAGGTTAGAGGCACAGCCGTGCGCACCCACCAACGCAGACCAAATGAGAAAAGAGTCGAGTAGTGAACTTTTTTTTTTTTTTTTTTCCTTCTTTCTCTTTTTTTCTTTCTGTCTTTTTTTTCTTTGGGTTTGGGGGCTTTCGGGGTTTTGCGATTTTGTGATTTTGTGATTTTGTGATCTTGTATCTTTTCAAAATGCTTTGGCTCAGCGTATTTGTTCCATTTTCTTTGGCTCCCAAAGTGTATATTGTTTTGTTGTGGTTGCCTGTTGCGTGCTTACTACTTGAGTTTTTTTGAGACTGAGATTCTCGAACGAGTGCTCTCTAATTACCATACCTAGAATCTATCCGATTACTATTAAAGCCTTCGAAGTTTCTTTTAGAGCAGTAGACAAATTTTAGTCTTTGATTGACAGAATTTTGTAACAGACACAAATAAAACGTTTTTGAGCACTGGTTATGGTGATTTCATGAGAGTACTGTATTCTGACAAGAGATCTTCACCTCAAGCTGTTCTAGTTATCATGCTCAAAGGTACCATAAGATTCTTCTCTACACATTTTTCTCTGTTCAGCAGAATTTGAAAAACATGACCTGAGAACGCAAAAGAAATAATTGTTTGTGGCTTTGAAAGAACTGAAGAGATATGATTTAATGACGAGTGCACCTTCACTTTCATTACGAAGCACGGGTGCGTGGTGCACATGATTCAAGCTACTGATGCCCCAATAGGATTCGAAAATCCACTTCTTCCAAACTCTCCTACTGGTCTTCATTTTTGATTCATCTCGCTGCAACGGAAGACAGCCGGAGATTGCCGGGAAAGCTTAGAGACAGTTGAAGTACGTGGAAAACGGATGTTTGGTTCCACAGGATAGATTGAAATTAACAGAATGCACTGTCAAAAGGGTAGGCCTTAGAAAAGTGCACCTGGAAGAGGCAAAATTCCAAAAGACAAACAATGAAGGATTAACGACATGGAAAACTGTACTGCCTTCTTTTTGAATCGATAAATGAAAGTTTATGTTGGAAGTGATTAGCCATATGGTTTGTTGTTACCTGCTGGAATTGGTCAATGCAAGAAAAAGAGAAAGGCAAGAAAAAGAGAAAAAAAGAAGAAGAGAAAAAAAGAAAAAGAGAAAAAAAGAAAAAGAGAAAAAAAAAAAAAGAGAAAAAAAAAACAGCTTCTAGCTAAAAAGAAGGCTAAGAGGACGACGTACAGATAAATAACGAAAAGTTCCATTTGAAACTACCTTATTAGATTCCTAATGAGGGCTCTGGCGAAGGGTCGCGAGTCGCCTGGCCCTAGCCCGTCCAATTATCATATCTAAACGATTGCGGCCTACAATTCCAAAGGTGTGTGTTATTTTCATATTTTTTCGATCTCTTTTCATTTCATCCCTTTTGCTTGAACACATTTCTTACGGCCCAAACTTGAATTTATAGAATCTATAGAATTCATGGAATTTATTTGGAATCAATTGAGATCCTCATTCTGATGGTGCTATCATCGCGAGCCAACGACGCACACTTCTGAGAAAGCACCACTGTAATATGTTTCAAACAGCGATTTGCAAGCGTGTCCACCAGATCTAAGGATTGCTGTTGAGCTCGATAACTATTACGTAAACCAGAACAAAAGCAAAACAAAATAAAGCCTTAACTGCCCGAAATCCTAATCCTCTAGAGTTCTTTCTCCTAGCCTTTAGTGACTTTCTTTTTCATCTAAAAGTGTTCGTTTTGTTGTTTGCTATCTCCAGTCCAATTCAGTCGGCTTTAGTTCTCGCCCTAGCCCTTGCCCTAGCCCTTGCCCTAGCCCCGTCTGGCTCTGGAACACCACGCGAAAAAAGACGACAAACCAGCCTCCAGCAATACCCCCACAACCATAAAGCACCAGCAAAACAAAACGAAAGCAGCGAAATTCCAAAATATAAAAGCCAGAGGTTATTAAAGCCACCCGCAAAAACCCAAAAAGCGACTAAATCCCATCAGTTTCCTCGTCTTCACCTCGATTACCCGGCCCTTCAAACCCAAGCTTTTTCCGGCCCCGTCTATTTTTGCAGCTCCACGGCCCCAGCAAGTGCGCACTTGCACGAAGTTGCACCTGGCACTTGCACCTGGCACTTGCACCTGGCACTCGCACCTGGCCCTAATAGCCAGTTGGCAAATCTCTCATCTCTTTAATAGACACGCTTCTACAAACCAACTCCTCCAATTCGCCAGATTTCCGGTCTTTTGTGCGGGCAAAGCAACAGCAACACAGAAATAAACATATTAACAAAATACTACTTGATTGTCCTCCCCAATTTGTTAACTCATGACAGGCAAATCAGTCCCCGGATCGCGGCGAGCGTCTCCTTTGAATGACCACGTCCTATTTGACGACGAGTTTGAACACTCTCTCGACCGGGCTTTAAAGTCCGCGTCTACCAGCTACTTCGACTGGGCCGGTCGCCGGTCGTCTTCTGCTGCACAGCTGCCGCTGGCGTCGGGAATTCTGTTGACGACACTAGATGGTCATGATACGGACGCTGGAAGTCGCTCTTTTCAGGAAAACAACAGCGACAACGAGCCCGATTGGGACTCCGACGGCAACCCGTTCATTCTGCGTGGCGCCCAGACGCCCAGCCGCCTGTATTTGGCGCAAAACTCGTGTGGAAGTTCCATGTCGGTGTCACAAAAAGTCGTGCAATTCTTTCGCTCACTGCTAGGGCTCTATCGGTTTGTGCGGAGCGAGATTTCAAGGGAATTACAGCAGCAGTCCGACTTGCAGCTCCATACTGAGCTTCAACAGCAACAGCTACAACAACAAAACCAGGGGTCCCTGGGGACCCAAAGAAATGGGGTAAATGAGATTTTGGCCAATATAGACCAACGTGTCATTCTGCCGCGGAACTCGGCGCAGAAACTGCTTGTGTCGAACGCCGTACTGAACGCCAAGTATAACCCGGTGACGTTTGTGCCGGTGATTATCTACGAGCAGTTCAAGTTCTTCTTTAACTTATACTTTTTGCTTGTTGCACTCTCCCAGATTGTGCCCCAGCTCCGAATCGGGTACTTGCTGTCGTACGTGGTGCCGCTAGCGTTTGTGTTGGTGGTGACGATGTTAAAGGAGGCGGGAGACGACATTGCCCGGCGCCGCCGCGACATTGAGCAGAATAATGAACAATATGAGGTGCTCAATCGGCCATATTCGCTACGCGCAGACGTTTCCTTGGTGGCGCTGAAGAACTTGAAGGTGGGCGACTTGGTCAGGCTACATAAGGACACGCGTGTGCCCGCCGATATGGTGCTTTTGCATTCGTCGGATCCAAGTGGCGAGGCATTTATCAAAACCGACCAGTTGGACGGAGAAACAGACTGGAAACTTCGCGTGGCATGTTCTGTGACTCAGCAAATGACCGATCCGACTGCACTTATCGACGAGATCTCGCTTGTCGTTGGAAAACCCACCAAATCCATCCATACTTTCGAAGGCAAGTTGATCCATCATCAGCCAGTCACTGAAGCAGACAAATCCGTGCCTTTGACCGTGGACCAGACGTTGTGGGCAAACACTGTGTTGGCAGCGGGCACTGCCGTTGGGATTGTCGTGTATACGGGAGTGGAAACGCGGCAACTGCTCAACACGACCATGTCAGGAGTCAAAACAGGGCTTTTGGAGATCGAAATCAACAGTCTTTCCAAGATCTTGTGTGTCACGGTGTTCATCTTATCGGTGGGGCTTGTGCTTGCGCAGCACTTTCCTCCAGAGGGCTCATGGTACGTGGATATCTTAAGGTTTCTTATTTTGTTTTCCAGCATCATCCCTGTGTCTCTTCGGGTGAATCTCGACCTTGCCAAGTCAGTGTACGCATCGCAAATCCAGAAGGATGTCGATATACCAGACACCATTGTGAGGACCTCCACCATTCCCGAAGATTTGGGCCGGATCGAGTACCTACTCAGCGATAAAACGGGAACGCTTACGCAAAATGAAATGCAAATGAAAAAACTTCACTTGGGAACCGTGTGCTATGCGGGCGAGACGTTGGACATTGTGGCGGAGAATGTGGCTAGGCTACTTGTGCACGAGGTGTCGGGAGCATCTGTTAAGAGAAGAGACTTGGCGACAAAAGTTTGTGATTTTGCTCTCGTGCTTGCCCTTTGTCACAATGTGACCCCATCCGAAGAAGATGGGGTCATTTCTTACCAGGCCGCTTCTCCAGATGAGATTGCCATTGTCAAGTTTTGTGAGCAAGTCGGTCTCCGGTTGCTCAAAAGAGACCGTCATTCAATCACCCTTTTACACTTGGCTTCCTTCCGAGAACTCCACTTCGAGATCTTGTACAATTTTCCCTTCAACTCCGACACAAAAAGAATGGGAATAGTGGTGAAGGATTTACAAAAAGATGAAACCTGGTTTATGGAAAAAGGTGCCGATGTGGTGATGGCCAAGATTGTCAACAGTTCTGATTGGTTGGATGAGGAAACCGCCAACATGGCCCGCGAGGGTTTGCGTACTCTTGTCATTGGCAGGAAAAAATTGACAAGTTCAGTTTACAAGGACTTTTCCAAAGAGTACGAGAAAGCGTCTTTATCAATGCAAGACCGTGACTTGAAAATGCAACGCGCCATTGGACAGTACCTTGAGACGAATCTCGAGCTTCTTGGGCTAACTGGTGTCGAGGATAAGTTACAGAAGAATGTCAAGACATCCATTGAGCTTCTACGCAACGCAGGAGTGAAAATCTGGATGTTGACTGGAGATAAAGTGGAAACGGCCAAGTGTGTGGCCATTAGCGCCAAGTTGATTTCTCGAGGCCAGTTCGTCTATCAAATCACCAAAGTGTCCAACCCAGATATGGCGATGAGCCATCTTGAACAAATCATCAACACGTCCAATTCAGTGTTACTAATTGATGGCGAGTCTTTAGCTGTTTTCATGAAGTATTTCAGCAAGGAGTTCTTCGAAATGTGCATCTTACTTCCTGCGGTAATTGCGTGTCGGTGTACGCCCCAACAAAAGGCAGACATTGCCTTGGCAATCAAGAGAGAAACTGGAAAAAGAGTATGTTGTATTGGCGATGGAGGAAATGACGTTAGCATGATCCAGTGTGCGGATGTCGGTGTTGGAATTGTGGGCAAAGAGGGCAAACAAGCGTCTCTTGCCGCCGATTTTAGCATTGACCAATTCCATTACCTACTGAAGCTTTTGCTCTGGCACGGAAGAAACTCGTACAAGCGGTCAGCCAAACTTGCACAGTTCATCATCCACCGAGGCTTGATCATATCTGTGGCACAGGCAATCTACTCGATTTCGTCTCGTTTTGAGCCCCTAGCTTTGTATCAAGGCTGGCTTATGGTGGGATACAGTACCGTGTACACCATGGCACCAGTATTTTCATTGACTCTTGATGAAGATGTTGATGTAAGACTCACGAAACTTTACCCAGAATTATACAAAGAGCTCACGTTGGGGAAATCCTTGTCGTACAAAAGTTTTTTCATGTGGGTGAGCATCTCGGTTTTCCAAGGCAGTGTCATTCAATTACTTTCGCAAAAATTTAAGACGTTGCGTGAAGACAATTTCATGGCCATGGTCAGTATTTCCTTCACGACATTGGTGCTTAATGAGTTGTTCATGGTGGCCTTCACAATCCGAACGTGGAACAAAGTGATGTTTGCAACAATCATCATCACCTTCATGATTTACGTTTTGCTGGTGCCGTTTTTGACGGATTATTTTGATCTCAACTACATCACCTCGGTATCTTTCTATTGGCAAGCAACGGTGATTCTTTTCTCGAGTCTTTTTCCTGTTTGGCTTGCAAGAACCTTGAACAGGAAATTGCGGCCTCCGTCATATGCCAAAGTGCAGCAAAACTGAGGAACTGAAGATGGAAGGAGAAACAAACAACAATTCCTATGCGAGACGCACCAAACTACAAGGAAGTGAGCAAAGTCCGAGTGATCGGACTTGATAATATGCGGGGCGGAGTTGCGCGTCTCATGGAAACAAACCAGACTAAGACAAACTAGTCACGATACAGGCTATACGAAATGGGACTGAAACGAGCCACGTGTTGCTGAGACGTGTCCGGACACGGTGACACGAAAAATAATAATAACAAAAAAAAAAAAAAAAAAAATGACGCGCATGCTTTGTGGAGCATTGGCGACCGGCTCAAGGCTTTAAGCTCACCCGACCTCTACGCAATCATGCGATTTACATGCCAGAAAAGCCGCAATGGGCAACAGACAGAGCAATAAAGAGGTCTTGAGGGAGAAAGAGATTTTTATCAAGGGTAGGGGGAAGTGAAAGAGGGAAAATGTGAAAAGAAAAAGGAAAAAGAAAATGTGAAAAAGGCAGAACGGGAAAATTTTACTGGGAAGTCTCCCTTCTGTTGAAGTGAAGAACAAGAAGCACGTACCCCGGACAGGCGACTGACTGAGGACTCTCACCACGAAATTATAACCGCATTTTCTTTTTTTTTCTTTCTTGTTCTGGTGGACACCTTCGCAACATTCCTATTTTGAATGCCGTTATGCAGCGTTTGGCCTGGACCTGCCTGGACCACCTGCCTGAACCTCGGGTTGATGAAGTAAACAAAGCCTGTTTATGGAGATAAGGTAAAGGTGACCAGACAAAACAGAATCCTCAAAGATATCACAGAAAATGCCCAAAATACCCCTAAATATTGCCTTTTTGGTCACTGGCTGGAGCTCAATTCGGGCAAGAAATCCCCGACCATTAAGCTTCAGACTATCAAGTGGCGTGAGCATGGCGGTATCCTTTTTTTTTTTTTTTTTTTTTTGGGCTATACGAGCCGCAGCATGTGTGCCTGATTTAATCATGAGATTTCCTGCGCAACAAGCCCTTAACCTCTTGTTTCTTACTGTGGCTGCGAGAAAGAGTGCACAAGAACTGACATGGAGTAGTGGCACCATTTGACCCAAGACAAGATAAAAGGAGAGCCGAAGAACTCGCAGAAAACAAGAAGCAAAAATCCAAGAAGCAAACAAAAAAAACAAAAACAAAAACAACCAAAAAACCAAAGAAGCTGAAAAGTCCCGTCCAGTTTTCCACTCTTTCGTGCTTCCTTCTCTTGCTTATCTACTCATTGCTTCATACTTCCACAATGTACACTGCCGTCACCAGCAAAACCGCAGTTTTGACTTTGGGATACTTGGCTGTGTCCACTATGGCTCCATTTGCCTTATCGTATAAGGAAACTAGAGGCAACTCGGTATATACCAAAGGCTCTATCAGTGCCAGGTCTTTGTTCAACAAGATATAGGTAATTATTGGGTGATATAAGAGGACCAAGATAATTATGATGTGGTTTTCTTTTGAGATAATAATGGACACAACTAGACAAGTGCCACTGGATTGATTGATAATTTTTTTCTTGGGAAGGACCAGGCCGAGCGGGCTGGAGGTAGTTACACTGGATGTGCTACATACATTAATAATATACAAATCGTTTTCACAAGATTCTTGACAAGTTCTCTTAAGCGTTGAGCCATGTTGGTGACATGCGTCTGATGTAGACCATACATGCTCGTTTCCACATGACCATTTTCTCTATGTACAAGGTCAGTCTATTTGTTCCATGCAGAGTTTTGCAACAAGTCTTGGGTACTCTTCAAGCCCGTGACAAGATCGTAAATCTTCTGCTTGTCGCCTGTTGACAAGCTACCGTTTTCCATCAATGCACGGTGACACTCCTGTTCCGCTGGTGTGGCGGATTTTTTACCAGTTACCATTTCTGGCTCTCCCCGCACAACCTTTCTGACCCGCTCTTCGAGGCGTGCTTCGTCGACGGACAAGTCAAAGTTGTTTTGCAAAAGAAATTTGTTGCCCCTGTAGTTCTCGTCCATACCGTCAATAATTGACTTAGGCAACTTGTAAGGGTACTTGGATTCGAGCAAAAACTCCTTGGCCACGGCAGCTACTCTAGTCGAGGTAGACACGGCAAACTTGGATGGTTTTCCGTACAAAAACTTGTCGCCACTAAGCACCGGTTTGAGAGCAGCAGAGTGCAACTTTTTTGGCACAATACTTGCAGGACGAGCGGCTGCTGATGATCTCGAGGCAAACAGCGATGTGCGTTTAGCAGGTCCGCTCCTTCTAGGCCCAGATCTCTGGTCACCGGTCTGCTGTGGCCTGGCATTAGGTCTTCCTCCTGCATTTAAAGTGTTCCCAGTGGCTCTTTCACCTCTGTAGCCAGTTCTTGGACCGGAACTCGTACCACGAGTGGGGCGTTGCCCAGTACCCTGGCGAAAGTTCTTTTCATCCATTATTTTGAACATATTAGAGCTCAAAGGATGGTCCTTCACTGCGATTTTTGCTTTCACAGGCTGTCTGGTATACTTCTTTGGAGTGAATGCGTTTTTGGTGGATTTTGGAGAACTTTTCAAAGGTTTTGGCGAGCTTTGCAAAGATTTTGGTCGATTGCTTCTACCAGCTTGAATTTCAGCATGATTTTTGGCGAGGTTCTCCGTCTTCAAATTGATGCTGTCGATTCTTTTCATCAAGTCAGATAAAAAGCCAGAAGAACCATCTGGTCCCTTTGTGCTACCAGTAGTAGAATAGCAGCGAGCATATGTGGAGACTTTAAAAGCCCACGGCAGAAGTCTCGGAACCATTTTCGATATTTTTTGCTAGGAGTTTATATTTTGGTGTGCTCCGTAGCCAGTAATAAACCGATAGAGGTGAGGTGTGGTATTTTTTCAGCCGGGGCACGACCGCTTGGCCCGGGATTTTTTTTTCTTTTTCGCTTTGGATCTCATTCTCTTCATTCGCGCCAGCCAGTCTCGCTGCGCAAGGGTCCCGTATTATATGCAGGCCAACACAAGAATCTCCTAGCCGCCCGGCAAAAGTGGCTGTAAAATTTGACATTTTTGTTAGTTTTGAAGCTTTTTTTCATACAGATCAATTATCATTGAAGAGTCGAAATAAGTTAGGCGTTTTTTTTTGAAAAGGCGGGGTAAAACCGTTTCATTCATTTGCAAGAAAGTGAATTAGGCGCTGAACCCACCTGATTTGGCGGATTCTGCAAGGCGCCACTGAAAGAGTCGTCACTTTGATAAAATGTAAGAGAAAAAGAAAGACCTGAGAAGAGCCATATATGAAGAAAAGAAGGGGTATGTCTTTTTGTTTCTCTGAGACTTTTTGTTCTTGGAGTTTGTCTTAATTTTTTTTTTTTTGACTGTGCCGTGGAAGTGTATCTTTTTTCTCTTGGAAGAATTCATGATTACGCAGTTGAACCGGGCTGTTCGATACAACCCCTTCAGGAAATGTGCGACAATTTTGCGGCATAAAGGTAGATCTACAAGCCTTTCAATTCAGAAGCTGAATAACTGAAATAAGCAGCTAAGCTACTGGAAATCCTTAGAAAAAAGCAAAGTAACATGGAAGAAACGCTCTCTTCAATTTCAAGAAGAATGTGTGAAACTCCCCCTTCTTGCCCACTTTCACACAACCAGACTCTTTCGGTTTTGTTGCTGTGAGATTTGGTACTTTTCGTATCAATCCTATGATATTTATTTACTATCCCTAGACACTAACACGTGACAAAAAGCAAAGATATGGCTCTTTTGGAGGAAATGTTCATTTTCACCGCAGTTTGCTTGAAAAGATCACTTGAAGTGTTGGCTAGTCATTTCAGCTCAGCCGCTCCAGATTTGAACTTTTTCGTACTTTGACACTGCGCCCGAAGGAGTTATTCTTCGTTTTATCCATAGTTTCACAGATACAAGCAATATTTCCCCCTGGGTATTTTCCAAAAATTACTTCCAATGATTCTGGGCAATTCCTTAAAAGAGCCCTTGAAGAATTTCTTGAAAAACATACCACGACCAGACTGAAAACCCCCGAAAAAGAACCAATCAAACGCCTTTTTGCTAGCCTTTCCTGCCAGAAAAAGAGGATTGCTTCGAATTTAAGGCTAAGGCTATGGAAGCTGCGCCTTTAATCTTCTCTATACAATGTAAAATGGAACACACACTTGTGGATCTAAAAAAGGTTCCATATAAGAGGTGAGGCTTTTCCAATTCTTTGGTACCTGGTTTGTAAATCTAGCATACCTGCCATGAAGCTGGCTTACATTTTACTTGGTTTTTCATATCTTTTTTCAATAGCTGCTGCTAAGAATGAATCTAAAGCAAGTACAGAAAGTACAACAAGTACAGAAATTCTAGAAAATGGGGGAAGCGCAACAGGTAATTTTAGTGGCGGGGGCCATAAAGGAATCACCCAACTTTATGCTGTTGACCCCGAGTTTGGGTATGGGATATCAGAAAATACGAGCAACGAGTCTTTTGTTTGGAACAATTCTCGCTTTTACACTCAAGTCATCAAAAAAACAAGAAATGAACGGCGAAAGTTAGGAAGATATTTGGAGCAGTTTCTTGGCGATTTACGCGAGTACGTGCCGGCAACAGGATTTGAATATCACGAGTTTGCGGGCAAGATCAACCATTTCCGAACCGTTTTGGCTGACTTGGATTTCTTAGCTGAGACTCAGCTGAACTACAAATTTGTAAACGGCCGGTTTCGCTTTGTGAGACGAGTGTTTGAGAATATGATAATTGCGTCGGATAAGCTAAGACGGTACGGCCAGTTCGACGTAGCAAGCTACAACCTCTTGTTCAAAATGATTGAGCTAGAAGTGAGAATAATGGCCATGTGCAACTCATATGGGGTTCTTGATGAAGAAAGTGTTGTTTTCTCGGAAGAGATTTTGCTACTGTATCGACTCTTGGCTTTCTATGAGAAGAAGTTTGCGGAGTTGAATGATGTGCCTCAAGGTGTAGGATTTGTGTTCGAGTCGAAAGTCGCTGCCATTGCAAAAATGCTTGCTCAGTTTCGTAAACAGTTGCCTAGCATGAGAACTAATCTATGAGAAGAGGAGGTGGATCTTGGAGGTATAGTATTTGGCTTGGCGGAAGAAAGAAAAAACTTCTGACCTGGGCCTGGTCGGGGTGAATGTTTGAAGATCTGCTGGCATGAATGTCAATTTCAGTGTGTCAATTTCAGCTGAAATGGAATGGTTTTTCTACTGAGGTGGCACTGTTACTTCTATAAAGTGTCGCTCTGCTGTTTTTACTTTGAAAGAACGTCTCATGTGGCACTTTTAACTTTTAACAATGTCAAGAATCAAAATTTTGGCGTCCTTTCAAGTCTATGTTTTTTCTGTTCCTCGCAGCTTTAGGTGTCAGAAATGATACTCAAGGCATTATTGCTTATTCGAACAAACAATGCTCACAAAACAGGGTTCGACAAGGAAGAAAACGATGAACGTGGCCCAGAATAAAAACAGAAGCTAACTCAACCCAGACTCGATTGCTTCAAGTGTAAAATTCATTGAAGGAAGGGAAACAGAGAGTTCATTGGAATGCTTTGTTGAAGATTTGGTTTCTTTCAGGGTCTTGGTTTCGAACACGCTATCTTCGAATCCCAAATAGAAGAGTTTCGAGCACGGACATAAGATATTGAATTTGTAGCCAGTACATACCTGATATCCCCATCGGACTAAATCTTTTGTTCAATGAGACAGCGAGGATTATCAAACGCAATCTTGAGAGTTTAAGGAGACAAATTGCGGAAGCTGCTGGGGATCTCTGAGCTTCAGGTTGTGTTGGATAAAATTCGGTATCATGTGCTAATAAAGAATAATTGCGCTTTTCATCCCCACCAAAAACACCTAAACTAATCTCCAGTCAAGTGATTCGGGTGTGTAGGTGAATGCAGTGTGGCTAATCCAACAAATTGCCAGCAGGTTTCTCCGACAAACTCAAATTATAATCTGTAAACAAAGTGGGGACTCTTATCGCCCATGGCCAAAAAGTCATCTTCAGAAAAGCCAATATAATTGCCGTTGACCAACACAGCTTTCCTCCGCTCATTGCACATGCGGTAGCCAAATATTACTATAAGCATAAAGATTAATCCCATACCAATAAACCCTAGCTCCAAAGAGTGGCCTAAGATAAACCTTGGCGAATCTTGTGTGCGGTAAAAGTTGGAAGCAAATGCCCCGGAAAAATTCCCGATTCCGATCTGAAATGCCATTCCAACCGCTCTTTTGTATGACCCAGCCAAATTATTCGAGAACCAGATCACAACCAATGGGAAAGCGGGGTATATTCCAAGTGCGATAATATAGCAGGCAGCGTAAATTGTATTTGGGTTTTTCCGGGGGTCGATTGATAGGCATATTGTATACCCGATGGCCATACACGCGTAATTGAAGAGTAAAAAAGGTGATCTGAGCCCCACTCTATCGGATAACCACGCTTGTACTATACTGTAAAATGCAGCTACCACGTAAATGGGAACACTCATGAGCTGAGCTCTGGTGCTTGTGTATCCCAACGTCTTGATAATAGTAGGGGTGAAAAGACTGACTCCGTAGAGAGGCACACAAACACCAAAGTAAACCATAAGCATACACCAAGACTGCCAGTCCTTAAAAACAGCAAAAGCCCACTTTTTATCATTCTCATTGGTTTCTCCAAGATTTATTGGTGTTCCTGTGGCATCCTCAGTATCTTTGATGGCCATAGGAGTGGTATTTGACGAGTATTTCACGCGATCAACCACATATTCTCTTTCCTTTTCGGTCAAAAATGTGCATGCAGAAGGGTAGGATGGAAAACAGAACCATGAGCCAATTGCCACCAATAGAGTAAGAAGGCCCTCCAAAATAAAGATCCACCTCCAGCCCTCATAGTTGCCTACCCCGTTCATCTTTGAAATAGCAGCAGCTAATAAACCGGAAAAGGCCCCGGCCATTGAGGCGGCCGAAAAAAATATCGCCTCTCTCACCAACACCTCGTTTTTCTTGTAGTACATCGACAAAATATACGAGATTCCGGGAAACAAAGACGCTTCGAAAATCCCAAGAAGTGCCCGTGTAGCCATGAGCTGGTGATAATTTGTAACCGTTCCCATCAATGTCATGACAATAGACCAAAGCACCATTGTGATGGGAATAAAGTGTTTGGGTTTCACGTAACGCAAAATCACATTACTTGGAATCTCCATCAGCGCATAAAAAATAAAGAATATCGTCAAGCACATGTTGTATTGCATGCCTTCGAGTTGCAAAGACTCGGCCAAGCCCTCGATTTTTGCATTGCCGATATTTCCCCGGTCCAAAAAACTCAAAAGATACAACACGGTGAAGAGGGGAATGAGTCTCATGTCAATCTTCCGAAGTAGCTTTTTCTCATCAATATCGGAAACGGCTTCATTTAACATATCTTGAGAGGATGCTACCTCGCAATGAACGGTACCTGGTTTGTCATCCATTATTAAGGAAGTCAAGGCAATTGTTGAGTTAAGAAAGGATAAATTTCGACCGGGCAAGATCTCCACCCCGGGCGAAGTCGAGCTCTTTTATACTTTTTTCTTTTGCTTAATCAAGACGAGCTAGCGGCCTACTCTTGCGGGGAGTACATTACATTACCGAAACAAGATTTGCAGCTTCTGGAGGTTAATGCAGGGCACCATCCTCGCAATAATTCGTAACCGGGGTTTCCCCACATTTTGCAGGGGTGAAACGAATCCGCTCAAAAATGCCTCTGTCAGAACAATGGCCACTTTTCGAACCTCTTAGAATTCCCATTGTGTTTCTGGCAATTTGCTCGGTTCTTGAGTATTTTTCTTCTTACTCTTTTCTTTTTTTCGTTTTTCGTTTGTTCTTTCGAGAACAAAGGGTGTCCTAAATTATCTTGGCTCTTGTCATGGCGATCTATTCGACACGAGCTCCAGTGATGCTCTCAAGGTAGATTTCTGGTAGACTGTGATATTGAAACTATGTTGGTTGTATCTCGCTTCTCTTCACGTACTCTTTTTTTATTTATTTTTTTTGTTTCAATACGACTACCAGATCTGAGGGGTTATAGTAGCCGCATTTGATTGAAGGTTCTTCGAAGATACGCCGAACATGATGTGCAATTTAATAATCTTTGTGTAATTCTCTGAAATTTTCGGTGATATGTTGTGTTATATCTAATTTCCTGTGATATTCTTTTTACATAAAGTAAGTTATATAGCTGAACTTACTCTTCACCCCCGCAGGATATCCTGTTTGAAGGCATGAGGTTTAATCTCTCAATATATTGTGAGGTCTCCACGTAGTTATTCTGCCACCACCAGCACCTCTGGACTAGTTTTCTTATATTTCTTTTATAAATGTAACCCTCAGCTTATTTGACTTAACAAGTTGATCATTTGATCATTTTTGCCGTAATCTTATCTAATCCCATTTTTCGAAATGATCTTGAAAGTTATTAAGTATGAAGCACATGAGCACGGATTACATATAACAATGGTTACGAATTTCGGATGGAACAAGAATTCTTTTTCTTTTCTTTCTTTTCTTTCTTTCTTTCTTTCTTTCTTTCTTTCTTTCTTTCTTTCTTTCTTTCTTTCTTTCTTTCTTTCTTTCTTTTTCTTTTTTTTTTTGAGTACCTTGACGAAGCGAAACAGCACACACACACGTTACTCTGATCTTGGTTCGATATGAAACGAAGATCACTTCTATGGCTCGATAACACCACCGAAATTTCTGGCAATTAAGGCCACCATATCGGTTTAAGCACCGCTCCCCTGACATCTTACCGGATCAGGGTGTTAACTAAAAAGAGGAATTAGTAGTAGTCTGCTATTCACATAGCAAATCAGGCTCCTAGAAAGTGCTCAGAGCAGAAAGCACGTTCAAACTAGTTCTAATCAAGTCCGCATCAGCATTGTTGCAAGTGGCGTCTCAAATTTCAAAAAAATGCTTGGGTTAGACCCGAAAATAAGTCACAACACCAGTCGAAAATTGCCAAACGAATGGCACCAGTGTCATCACGGGAACAACTCTGTGTCTACATGAAGAGGAAAAACACGAAAAAAAGAATAGTATGTGCCTGGCGTATTTAGTGAATGAACTCGTTATTTTATTCGATAGTGATAGTGATATTCTTAGAGTATTTTTAGTGTTTTTCGAAAACCATTTCTCTATTTTATAAGTGAATGAAAATTGCGAACACTGCTCTAGGGCCTTACTTGGAAGCCAGGCCGCTGTGAGCGTAAATTGTCAAGGACTGCACACGGACCGGTCGCACTAGTACACCACTTCGGGCGTGCGCCAACCAAAGATCACCTCCACGAGCCAATCAACGACCGCACTGCTCTCCAGAGCTCCGGCCGAATCGTGGGTGTGGGTTTTTTTTTCGCGCCAGGGTGCCTCCACCACCGAAAATATATTACTGCTAAGAAAATCCCAACTCTTTTTTTCTGTTTCTCCATCTGACTATCACATTCAATCAGAATAAGTCGCCATGTTGTCAGCTCGTTCTGTCTTCCGCACTGCCGCCCGTGCAGCCACCGTTTCTAGAACGCGTATTGTATGTATTTTGCTATAACACAAGGCCAGGGGGCCCGTATTTACCCGGGTGTTTTCGAGGGGTGTTTTCGAGGGGCATTTTATTGAGTTCTGAGGGTTGAAATCACGGGAGGAATCATGAGGGGTATTCACGCAACTTTGCCTTTTATAGAATGTGACTCAATTGGCCAAATTTTCGGCTTTTCTTACAAAAAAACGAAGAAGAAAAACGATCTTGGAGACACCCTGAATTGTTGAGCGTATGCTTAACCGCCGCACGAGAAGTTCTTAGTTGTACTTGTTTTATGTTTTTACGGCGAGAAAGGTGAATCAATTAGAACTTAACCGAACCAAACTCTCCTTCACCGATACAAGCTTTCTAGCCCGCCGTCAGGATGCAAAGTTTTGGGAAAAGATATCATTGCTCAAATTGCTCTCAAAGTGCTCTTACGAACTCCCTCCTAATTTATCATTTCTCATCAACGTACTAACTACCCAGGCTCGTCCAGCTTTCACTGCTGTGCGTTACGCTTCTGCCAAGGCTGCTCCAACTGAAGTGTCTTCCATCTTGGAGGAGAGAATCAGAGGTGTCTCTGAGGAATCTAACTTGAACGAGACCGGTAGAGTTTTGTCCGTCGGTGACGGTATTGCCCGTGTTTTCGGTTTGAACAATGTCCAAGCCGGTGAGTTGGTTGAGTTTTCTTCCGGTGTTAAGGGTATGGCTTTGAACTTGGAGGCCGGCCAAGTCGGTATTGTCTTGTTCGGATCCGACGCCTTGGTTAAGGAGTCCGAGCCAGTCAAGAGAACCGGTAAGATCGTTGATGTTCCAACTGGCCCAGAATTGTTGGGCCGTGTCGTTGACGGTTTGGGTAACCCAATCGACGGTAAGGGACCATTGAACAACTCTTCTTCATCCAAGGCCGAGGTCAAGGCCCCA
This sequence comes from Metschnikowia lunata, assembly GCA_030583235.1. Classification (NCBI taxonomy): domain Eukaryota; kingdom Fungi; phylum Ascomycota; class Pichiomycetes; order Serinales; family Metschnikowiaceae; genus Metschnikowia; species Metschnikowia lunata. The sequence goes on along the minus strand of JAJMHP010000014.1, from coordinate 204,753 downwards.
GGTATCTTGCCAAGAACCTCTGTCCACGAGCCAATGCAAACTGGTTTGAAGGCTGTCGACGCCTTGGTGCCAATTGGTAGAGGTCAAAGAGAGTTGATTATCGGTGACAGACAAACCGGTAAGACCGCTGTTGCTATGGACACCATCTTGAACCAAAAGAGATGGAACGATGGCTCCGACGAGTCGAAGAAGTTGTACTGTGTCTACGTTGCCGTTGGTCAAAAGAGATCCACCGTGGCCCAATTGGTGAAGACCTTGGAGAAACACGACGCCATGAAGTACTCCATCATTGTTGCCGCCACCGCCTCTGAGGCCGCCCCATTGCAATACTTGGCTCCTTTCACTGCCTGTACTATCGGTGAGTGGTTCAGAGACAACGGCAAGCACGCCTTGATCATCTACGATGACTTGTCTAAGCAAGCTGTTGCCTACCGTCAATTGTCTTTGTTGTTGAGAAGACCACCAGGAAGAGAGGCTTACCCAGGTGATGTTTTCTACTTGCACTCCCGTTTGTTGGAGAGAGCCGCTAAGATGTCCAAGGCCAACGGCGGTGGTTCTTTGACCGCTTTGCCCGTCATTGAGACCCAAGGTGGTGATGTGTCTGCTTATATTCCAACCAACGTCATTTCTATCACTGACGGTCAAATTTTCTTGGAGGCTGAGTTGTTCTACAAGGGTATCAGACCAGCTATTAACGTCGGTTTGTCCGTCTCTCGTGTCGGCTCTGCCGCTCAAGTCAAGGCCATGAAGCAAGTTGCCGGTTCCTTGAAATTGTTCTTGGCTCAATACAGAGAAGTCGCTGCTTTCGCCCAATTCGGTTCCGATTTGGATGCTTCCACCAAGCAAACTTTGGCCAGAGGTGAGAGATTGACCCAGTTGTTGAAGCAAAAGCAATTCTCCCCAGTTGCTGCTGAGGAGCAAGTCCCAGTCATTTACGCCGGTGTCAACGGTTTCTTGGACGATATCGAGATCTCCAGAATCGCCGAGTTTGAGGAGTCCTTCTTGTCCTCCTTGAAGTCCAATCAGCCAGAGATTCTTGATGCCATCAGAACCAGAGGTGAGTTGTCCAAGGACGAGTTGGCTTCTTTGAAGAGAGCCACCGAGTCCTTCATTGCTTCTTTCTAAGCTATTCCGTGCATGTAGACTGAGGTGACGTGTTTACACGAACACAAAAGATACACTAAAATTTTAACGATATATTCAAAGCATGATATCGTCTGAGCCAGCGCAATTGTAGACCATGGAAGATAATAGGTTGGGTATTACTTCTTCGTCACTGCAGACAGTGTTGATAGAAAGTAGCCATGCACGAATATGTATATCAATCGTGTGACTACCTAAATTCCATATCGCCATATTGCAATCTCGACATGAAGGAATATTATTATTGTTACTAGAGCAAAAGTGTTCTCAGAATATAGTATTTTTAGTAAACCAAGTAAAGCAGGAGGTTTTGTGAGAGACATCATTTTTCGTCATCATAAGCCAACCTGTCGGTTTGAAAGTCATCAGACTCAACTGGAAATGAAGGGCCGGATGCCCCTAGTAAGCCCTCTAAAATTGTGATAAAAGAGATGTAGTTTCAATCATCTAATCCACGAAAAGATTTGTATTTCTACTAGCACTTCACTCAATTATTCCATTGGGGTCTTGAAATGAGTCTCCCCAACTATGGTCCAGCGAAGATGTATGATGAGCTAAGCAATTTTTGAATCTACAAAACAAGGGAATTTTGCAACAAGAGGTATCGTTAGCGATGAATTCTTGGAGATTTGCTACTGGAATACAAAGAATAACCAAGAAGAAGAGGTAAACCTGCCTTTTCAGCACTCACGAGCACGGTTAATGTGTTTTGAGTGTGCTTATAAACGATCTAGAAAATCATTACCAATGATGAGGATGAAGAAGAGTCTGCCCACTTTGCACTGCCGTAGTTCTAGAGTAATCCGATTAGCGTGGAGCAGCGTGGTGAAAAAGTACCGGCGCGCGACCCCGATTAGCGACGCTACTATCATCATTGTCGCTGCTCTTTCGTTACAAATAAATACTAATACCTGGGTTCCCAGGCAATTGCTACTTTCGATTTTTTGTTGTAGGTGTTGTGGGTTTGCATGAACCAAAAGGGATTAATTACAAATGATTCTTTTAGTGCCTGGCATTAAAACCAATCGAAACCGACGAAATAAAACAGTCCATAACGTCAATTGGAATGCGGTGAAAATTTTGCCACCACCGCTCTGAGTGGAGGCGCCACGTCAGGATCCATTTAAGGACGACATATGACTTCTAGCACTCAGTGCAAACTTCTATGTCCCGTATCAGTCTTCAAATTATGCTACATGAGTGGTCACAATAGCAGAACTGTTGAGATAAATAATGATTTTGTTTAACCCCCTCTAGAGGTTGCCCCAGTTGTGATTCGATGCGGGCTCTACACGTGGTATCTCAAAGCCGTTGCTGAGGACGACGAGAGGAAGATAGAGCTCTTTCGAACGGAATGCTCCTACGCAGCAAAGTTAGGCTGACCTCTCGATTTGCCAAAATTGAAGAAGCACTAGTATTCAAAGTAGTTATTCTTTATGAGATCAAATCATTCATCTTCCCACTATGTCACTCTGAATGAAAGTTCTACTTATCAACGTCTCTGGATAATTTCTCAAGGCCAAGGTCAACTGGAGCGTGACCACAACACCCCATATCCTGAAATCTAGGGCTTTGCAAGGTGGGGTAAGATTTCAATTATTGGTAACCTACCAAATGAAACTCTGCACTGTCATGGTCATTGAAACCCTCCTACAGAAAACGATCTCTTGGAAGTGAGTAGTGACGTCGCTACAAATAAATACTAATACCCGCAAAATATCGAAATCCTCCCAAAAGAAGTGGCTTTATGAATCCCGACCACTTGGATAGTTCGGGTGTAATGGACGGATACTTCTGAGAATCGTAGGTGAGAGTTTCCCAAAGTCCCCAATGTCCGCGCCCGTACCATGTCTGGTGTCTGGTGTCTGGTAAAGTCCTAAAAAGCCAACAGTACTTCATCCCCATTTTAGGCTAGCTCGATCCCGTCTCCTAATAAAGACGACTCTAGTTTCGTATTTTCTGAAAGCACTACTACCCTAAATTACTGGCCGACAAGCCTGAAGAAACTGCTTTTACTAAATCAAAGTTACTTTAATAAAACTGCACGCCAGTAGTGGGAATCGTCGCTACTGTCGCTACTTTCAACTTTTTCGTCACCTAAAAAGCTACCTGAGAGAATTCACGATTACAGTAATATTGATTTCACTGTAAACTAATTATAATTCTGGCACCTACTTCCATATTATAGTATCCATTACAAGAAGTAACGATTGAAAGATAATTCGCAACACTGTGTGGCATGTGCTGTCTGCAGCTTGATAATCTTGGGAAGCCACCTCTCACGTGACAACAGGTACGGTGAGACAGATCAGAAACGCCCACGTGAGTCTCTTTGCAACTCCTCATGTCTCTAGACCTTTACTTCAATATTGTTTCTATTTGGCCTAAAGTAAAAGACTAAATAATTGAGATCAAAGTTACACATTTTCTAGCCTATTTATATATTTTTAGATGCCCGGCAAGAAAAAAAAGACGATCATCATAGACTTTACGAGTCAGCAGCCACCAAATGATACCCTCACATCTGAATTTGAGGTCAAAGAGTATGACTATCAGCTCCGGCAAGGTGAAAAAGTGTCTGGATTTGATGCCGACTTACAGTTCCTTCTAAATTCCTCTGATACTGGCGACCGAAACAAAAAGTTCCAAAAAAAGCGGGGATCGAAAAAATTAACCCCGAAATCAGCGGTCGCAGAAGTCTCCAGCTCGCTAGCAGAGGAGAAGAAGCAAAACAAAAGTGAAAAAGTTGATCAAAAAGTTGATCAAAAATTTGATCTTAGCGCCATTTCTGTGCCGCCGATAACTTCAAAAGTGGGGAAACGGCTGAAGAAGAAGGGACCCCTGAAGATTGAGTTCAAGAAGATTCCCCGCCGAGAAATTACCAGCGATTTAGCGGCAATTGACTTTCTGACAGATGACGAGCCAACTGATGCTCACCTGGAGAGTAACCCGCCGGATTTTGACGGCTCTGAAACCAGTTCCCAGCTGCTGAAAAGTAAAGGAAATCAAACGAAGAAAAAGAAAGCTACACGCGAGAAGTCGCAAAGCCAGGAACGTACTAAGCTGTCAGAACTGGTCGAACAAAGGGTAAGTCAAAGAGCCGATGAAAATGGCGGAAAAGGTGAAGAAGGCGTAAAAAGCGAAAATATCGAAAAACCCCTAAAAAGAACGGCAACTACTGACCTGGAGTCAATAAAACAGACTGCGCACGAAGAACAGCCCGTCCCCAATGCTTCTGATCGACCAGAGGGCCCAGAAAATCTAAATGATTCTCTGGTTTCCCTGAAGAAATCGCCGAAACCAGAGGCCAAATCGTCACCACAACTGCCTCCATCCACGGCGGAGTCGCAAAAAACGCAAAAAATCGAGTTTTCTCGTCTTTCGTCGTCTAAAGCGATACTGGTGAAGCAATTGCCACTTGTACAGCCAGTGTCGACGATTTTTGGTCTCTCGCATGAACAAATCTACAAGACAAAACTCACCGACGTGAAGGTGAAAACTTTGGTAAACGTGCCCATGTCAAAAATGTGCAAAAACGCTTTGAAATTCGTGATGGAAGAAAGCGAGGGGCTTTTTACGGACGAGATCAAGAAAGCACAGTTTGTCGAGATGTGCACTCAAGTGGCGTTGTATGAGGCACCAGGATTCAACGAGGTTACCAAACGTATTCCCGAATTATTGGAGTGGGTGCCACAGTACGAGCCTTTAACTCTACAACACACGCAAACTAACCTCACGGTATCAAACAGGCAGGTACACAAGAACAACTTGGACTACACTGTTTTTTCGTTTTTTGGGCATATTATTCTATGGGCCAACGAGCTTCAACATTCAGCGAAACTACCAACCCTCATCGATAGGTTTAAGCTCAACATTACCCGCCAGGATGTTGTCAAATCTCTCGGTGGGTACCATTTGTGGGACCGTCTCCGGCGTGACAAGACCATCAATGCTAAGAGATGGAAACATATTCAAAAGTACCGCCAGTTGTTTGCTTTCGAGGAACATCAGTTTGTGTTGATTTTGCGTTGCATGAACCTTGGGGTGCCTGTTTGCTAGACAATCATCAGCATTAGCATATAACATACTATAGAAATATCAAAGAAATACCCAAGAAATATTCAAGAAATATCCAGGAAGTTACCACACTCAACAGCTCAAAAATGACCAACACTATATCTTCAACTGATAGAAACTTCACATTGTCCTTTGATAAGATGCATTTACTTGGTGTAGTTGTTGGCCTTTAGCCACTCGACAATGTTAGTGGTATCACGCTGGGCCCAGTTTGCTTTCGCAGTAATCATGTCCAAAGATTGGGCCAAACTTTGGTCAAATCCTTTGGTGTTCTTGTCCTTAAAAAACTCTGCAACCGCTTCCTTTTGCTTTTCTTGTGTGAAACCAGAAGAGGCAATCGTCACCACTGAACCCAACATCGACAACCCAGGAGGCAACAATTTATAGATGCCCTCCCAGTTCGTGGTGAACCAGCTCCACAATTTCTCAATACCTTTTCTGTGAGCTCTCATACCTTGCATAGGAATGTAAATGTCTTGTGGCTTGACGATATCTGTCTGCAACAAAAGCGAAGCAACTTTGTCGAGAACCTGGTCGTCCTCGAATCTACCAAAAGCTCTTAATGCAGCGATCTTTTCCTCAACCGAACTTGGGTTTTTGTAAACGTTATAGAGTTGGTCAAAGACTCTAGAGTCACCACGCTTAGCAACACTGTTGAAAACGGCAGCTCTGACATTAGGGTGGATTGCCTTTTTGTCGCCGGCAATGAAAGCAGCAAAAGCCTTGTCGACATACTCAACAGCATCCTCATGGTTTGCAGACACGGCAGAGGCAAACAACAACGATTTCAATTGCTCATCAGCAAACGAGTCAGAGCTGGAGAATTCCCATCCAACTTCCAGGAGCTTCTTCGAGGTCAAGTCGAGAATAAACTGCTTCAAAGCAGAGTTAATCGACTCGTCTTCAAATATCAATGACGCATTAATCTTGCTGATGCTTCCCAAAGCGGCCTCCCAAACAACATAATTTGACTCGTTGGACCATGACTTCACCAAGTTGAGCAAGTCAGTCGACTTGATGAATCCGGAAGATGCCAAAGAAGCAGCATCAGAAACCAACCCCACACGGTCCTCAACAGAAAGCTTACCAGAAACACCAGCAATACCCAATTTGGACCAACGTTCGGGTGAGTAGGCGGTACGGTAAACACCAGCTTGGTCAGCATTAAATTTGTAGAAATCGTCCGACACATCGAGCTTGACTTTCATGGATCTACCGTCCAAAACAAGAGACTCGTCAGTTCCTGAAGATGTCTTCAACCCCAAGAAAACAGGGTACAAGGTCTCGTCTTCTTCTGGCTTGACGTCAGCAGTAGCAAGGAACCTGTTCTGGGTAACAGTCAATTCAGAGCCTGCTTCTTTAACACTCACAACAGGGAAACCAATTTTCTTCGTCCAGATATCCATCACCTTGACGACATCTTTTCCACTGACTTCGCTCAATGCCTCCCAGAGGTCGGAGGTTTGAGTGTTGCCCCACTTGTGCTTTTTCAAGTAGTTGGATACACCCTTGATGAATACGTCTTCACCTAACCATCTAGAGATCATCTTTAACAACGAAGAGCCCTTAGAGTAAGAAATGGCGTCGAAAATCTGGTTAATCTCGTCGGCTCTTTTGACGGGAACTTCGATCGGGTGTGACGAACGCAAAGAATCAAGAGTCAACGCGTGCTGCAACGAGTCAGACACATAAGACTCCCACACCTTCCAGTCTGGATACAAAGAGTCACAAGCATACCACGACATCCATGTGGCGAAACCTTCGTTTAACCAAAGACCGTCCCAGAAGTCCATAGTCACCAAGTTACCGAACCACTGGTGCGCCAACTCGTGCATCACCACCTCTGTGACCCGCTGCTTGGTATCAACATTGGTGTTGGCTGGGTCCAAAAGTAAATCAACAGTTCTGTAAGTAATGAGACCAAAGTTCTCCATGGCGCCGGCGGAAAAGTCGTGGATGGCCACCATGTCCAACTTTGGCAAAGGGTAAGGAATGTCAAACTTGCCGTCGAAAAACTTGAGAGTCTTGGCGGCAATATCAGCGGAGTACTGACCCAAATGCTCGGATCCTGGGGTGGCCCATACTTTGATGGGCACATTGTACGACTTATTCTCGACGTATCTCAAGTCTCCGACAATGAACGCCACCAAGTAGGTGGACATCAAGGGGGTCGTGTTGAACACAGTTTTCTTTTTGCCGCCGTCGAGTTGAACGGTTTCCTTTTCGTCCATGTTCGACAAATGTACCAACTTTTGGTCGGAGATCAAAGAGATGTCAAACTTCGCCTTAAGCGCGGGCTCGTCAAACGAAGGAAACGCCCGGCGACAGTCTGTGGGCTCCATTTGAGTAGTTGCCAAGTACGCAGTCTTGCCGTTTTCGTCGGTGTATGTCGAACGGTAGAAACCGGCCATCTTATCGTTTAAGATTCCGGTGAAAGACATCGACAACGAGGCATTGGCACCTGGCGCAACGTCTTTTTTCAATGCAAACGTGGCCGTCTGCTTTTCCTCATCATAGAAAATCTTGGCGACATCTTCGCCGTTGAATTGAGCATTATGGATGTCAATCTCTAACGAGTTTAATGTGATCTCGGACGACGTCTCGTTGACCCGCAAATCAATCAGTAATTGGCCGGCAAAAGTGAATTTTTCAAAATCAGGCTCCAACGTAAGATCGTAACGGAGTGGCGTGACGTTTGTGGGAAGCACTTCCCGTTGGTGGCTTGTCAGTGTGCACATTTCTGAAGTTTTAAGGTCGTGGAGACAGCAGTAAAAACGGGCTTGAGACGTGGAGAAACAATGGGGCGGCCGAGAGCCCACCACGCGCCAGCCCTGGTTTATAAGTGGTCCAGCAGTGAGCACCGCCGCGGCGTCACCGTTCATGGACCTAGAGCCGTACGAGAGTGCGGACCTGGGGCCGCACGTAGTGCTAAGCACAAAGCGGCGGTGGCCGAGCCTAGTGGCCGTAAACGAGCCAAGACCTCCACAATTAAAGCCAGCACATTTACGACTAGTTCCAGAAGCAAGCGAAAAAAATCGCAGCGCAAGTGCCCTATTTGCTATGGTACGAGAAAAGGCCATGGATGGACAATTGGCGTGATGTCACGCGAAGTTCGGACTAGTGACCAATAGGTGATTTTATGAGGGCAAAAAAAGAAGGAGTAGGCGCTGGAGATTTTGCTGCAGCGCAACCTTGGCAGGTCGGAGTATCGAGCGAGAGCCGCACCGCCGCTGAGAACTGCCTTTTTGTTAATCACGAACTTGGCTTTATGAGAGGCGTGAATAATGAGCCATGATGCAATCTATGGGTGGAGTATGCTTGATTATGTTCAAGCACACTTACGGCCATTTCAAGATTTTGCAATACAAGATACAGCAGTATCTGCGACGTAGGCCAATGATTGGAACAAAGTCTCTAACACGAGATTCTGAGGCATGGTAAGGGATGTCTTTGTGGATTTTCGAAAGACATCCGGTAGAGCAGCATTTTCTCATTTTGCTCATTCTGCTTTATGTTGACTTCCTCAGGCACTGTGTCACCTGTGATGAGTCAACTATGCGAAGGTCTTCAAGTACGACGGGCACCCAGAAGACATAGAAGACACCCAGAAGATTGTACGGAATGCGAATGAGATTTTGAGAGAACATCAATATTTACTATATACCTCAGAGAATGTCACATTTGTGCTTATTGAATGCTGTGTTTTCATGTAATACGACAGCATTCTCATCCAAATCAAATCACTTCTTGCTCATGAAATGACCACAGTGCTGTTGTGTGTGGATGTTAGCTAACGTCCTTGTTCCACTCAAGACGTTTAGTGTATCTTGTCAGGATTTTTATATCTGAACTATGTATCAAGTGGAGATCTTTTCGTTAAACCAGTCTGGGTTTCCAACACTTAGGGTGGGAAAGCCGGTGACTCTATAGTTAGACCCGACTTGGCGTCGGCTCATTCGATGGTGATTATGAGTACTAAATATTGCACCAACATTATTACGCAGGTTTTCATAGTTAGACGGTTTACGAGACGTAGCTGAATGAGACACTTCGCATACTGAACCATGTTTTCTTCCATAGGAATGCTCAAAATAAGTCCCAAACACACAAGAAAGCACCTGGCGTCTCTCCCAGTTGGTTTAGTAATTCTTTCACTCAAACACAATTTTCGAAAGCTCTACACACTTCTTTTCATTGTTACTTGAGATGATTATTGTGTGTATACTCCACCGCCCAAAAGAAACGCTTTTCAGAAGAACGGAATACATATCGGCAAAACGCACGTCAGCAGCATCACCGCAAATCACGTGACGGGCCCATCGCTGCGTATAAAAGGAACCGATTCGCAGCCTGAAAAAAAAAATTTTCCTCTTTTTCTTCTTTGGGGGGTACGTGTTAGACAATGCCCCTCCACCCATTCGGTCCAAGAGCTACAGTTTCAAGATGGGTACAGATGTGTAGAGTGACACACGAAGGTAGTCCCAGAATTATTACAGCCACAGTCAAGACAATGGGTGCAACCGGGCAGTGGTGTTAACGGCTTCAAGATATAACAATTCGAAGTGGTGACAAGACATATACGACCATTTAGAGCAACGACAATATAGCCGGCCATTTGCCTTTTTGACCAACACACACAGACAGCCGACCGTACGTTTCAGAGAGCGCAATTTTATAAGTGGCAGAGTCGACACACGTTGGAGGGCAAGAGGTGCAGCAAACAGTGCTGCCTTTGTTCGGTTGATTTCAAACCTGCGGGATACGAATGATGGTGCCCAAGTCTGCTTAGATGGAATCGTCCTCGCTTTCAATGCGACACGATATGCCTATGTTTTCTCGAAGGGCATCTCTGTGATACAAGTCCGAATTCGAAAATCCCTAACCGTTTTTTTTTTTTTTAGGTGCATGATAATCTGCAAATTTTTTTTTTTTCAAGTACTTGGCCGTAGAATTTGTAGAAGGGCATATTTTAGCGGGCGGTCTGGTGATGAGCGCTGGTACCCAATGTGACCCCCTCGAATTTGTCGATGGTACCCTATATACAAACCCGGTTCTGTCAAAAGCTGTCACGTGATATGGCGACATCGAATGTTAATTAACTGACATAATCCCTTACAAGTTTTTTCCTCAAGGGTTCTGGAACATTGTGCTACACCATTGCCCTAAGTATTATATACTTGAACATATAGACAATTATTTCATAAAGATTATTGAAACAAGCCGATGACAAGTAAACAACTCATCCGCGAAATTGATGCGAACATCAATCACGTCAATACCTTACATGTACCTGGATAAATCTTTAACCCTTAATATGCACTTGTGCGATAGCTCACCTTCAAATGTCTTATTGTCAAGATCTCATTCCATTTAATCACATGTAACTACACACGCATAAACATTAGGCCGACGAGTAGGTCGTTTCCGACTCAAACACTTTTTTCTCCTTGCTGGCGGCAAGCCAACCGACAATCCCATCATGCAAGATCTCCACGCTAACATTATTGGGTCCATTGCTCTCCAAATAGTCTTTAGTCCAGCCACCCACAAAGCTGGCCCGCTTGGCAGATGAGTTGCAATGTACAACGACTCTGTCCAATTTCGGGTTTTTCGCCAACAATCGACCTACGAGTTTTGCTTCAATGTCTTGAGGTCCGTTGATCTCAGTAGCCGGAATGTGTACAGCCTTGGTGATGAAGCCGAGTTCTTGTTCATTTCTCAAGTCCACCACTTCTACAGATTGAGGGGAGTTCTTTAGTGTTTGCAAGAGCTCGTCCTTACTTATTCGTGGAGGCTCATTGTTCAGTTGTAGATGTTGCCATTTATCAAGCCATTCGGGAACTGACAACATTAGAAAAGGACAAAACTTCTGGTACCGGATCTCCGAATACTACCTATAGTTGTATCCAGCCTCTGTAGGTGGTAAAAGAAACAGGTGATGCAGGCGCTTAGGGTTGTATGGATACGAAATGATAACGTGGAGGTTTGGCACGGAAATTGTGTTGGATTATCTGACTCTTTTGAGCGGTAGACACACGACCTTCCAATCAGCAACCTCATCCAAAAAGACTTCAAACTTCTTCGCCGGTTCCTTCTTTAAAATCATGGATTTCATTGTTCAAGGTTTTCGAATGCAAGACAGTAAAGGCTGAATCTATTTAAGTACAATGGAAAAAGATCCCCGAGAAAATAAGATCTAGCCAAGAATTTCTGGGTGTTTGATGTTTTAGAATGTAAGTGAAGATTTCGGATCGAGGAATGAGTCAATTTTTTTTTTTTTTTTGCCTATCTTGACTCCTTAAGTTTTCGGACGGGCAATTCTCAAGGCATTTAAACACGAAAAAACTCAGAAGGTATATCGCTTCTTTTTTCATCATCCACTGAGCTTTCTTGGATGCTTGTGAGCATGGTATTGCGTGAAATCCTTTTTGCCATTTCATGGTTCCCAACAGTGTTGCTGAAAATACCTTAATCATTAAAAACAATATGTTATTAACTATTTTTGGGATTTCTCAACTTATTTTCGTGATCATGATTGCGACACTTTATGAAATAACTATTTTTGCTTACTTTTAGAGCTTCGCGAGTTATCTGTTAGGTTCTGGCGTAGCATGTAACTGACTATTCATCGTTTTTATTGACTAGATGGAAACTGACCTCTTCCTCAAGAATTTCGGAAGAGGCCGACCTTATATAATGTTGGAACTGAATTCCACTTCCGTGGAGATCGGGTCCGTGAGTGATGGGGCTTGAGCGATGCCGTGTACGTGAGTCGCGATGACCACCAAATCTGCAAGTTACTTATCCGTAATGGGAAGAAGTCTGACACATAAGTGATGGTTGCATCCGAAACCTTCCGGGATGATGTAGTTAGTGTGCCAAGGGCCAAGGATCTAGACCACTTGAAAGAAACTAAACCGGAAGCAAGCGTGAGCCCGTGCCCAGTCTGGGATCGGCCTCGTACAATCCCAGGTCCCCGACATTATCTTTATTTTTATGTTAGCGATTAAGGACAAATTTTCAATAACTTATCGACTACTATCAAGTTTCGCCCGAGGCCTCCAGAATAGCACTCATGGTGAAGAATACTCAATAACACCCTCATCATCATTGCCGACAATGAATGCTTCATGCTCAGTAACATCCTTCGAGGGAAAAGATTACCCGAGTTCAAGCGAAAAAAACTCGAAATTAAATACCTTTCGACTCAGGGTAGTAAAAACAATAGTCGTATTATGGCTTGAAGTTCGTTCTAACCAATGTCCCGAGACATTCCCAGCTCTTGCTTGACAGCGCTTCACTTGGTCCAGACTCGTTAGAAGATGTGCAAAAAGATTTGAGCTCAAATTTGCGTCAGGATCTCGTACAACTTCCTGATCTGGGTTATTTAAGAGAGGGTATCAACGTTGAAGCTTTCATTCACCCGACAAGGAGAAAGTGATGATGGATGCAATGACGAGCTTTTGGGACCTCGTGCAATGCAATTTAAAAAAACATGTACTTGTGTGCTCCGAGTTGAAGAAAGAAGAGAGATGGGTCGCGATAACAAGATCCACATAGACGTCGGAAATGAAAATTAAGCTGATGCCGAGATTTTGGCTGAAAACTCTGTCGAAGAAATAACTGCTCTACAGTTACCAATTGTGTCTCAAGCACTCGAATGGATTTAGCTGCTAGGTCATTCTGAGGTAGCACATGAGAACAGCTCCACAGAATTTAATGGGTTTATGTCAAGGTACGAGGAGCACATCAAAAAAATCAAAAAAATCAAATAAATCAAAAAAATCAAAAAAATCAAATAAATCAAAAAAATCAAAAAAATCAAAAAAATCAAAAAAAAAAAATTTAAGAAGACGAATGCTAAGTTCTTCTTCAAATGAATGCTACACGAGATCCGGTGAAGATAACATTAGTCTGGATTAATACTGCCAGTGATCTATGCGGGAAATACGTTAAACATCATCGCACCATTTGTTTGATCGACAAAACACGAAGATGGCGGACATCTTGTTTGGGCGTTTGATGCTTGGCACGATTCCGCCACCACTGTAAGCAAAACAAAAACACTATTGTTGATTCTAAAAGCAAAATTAAGGAACCAATAAACGAAAAAGGTCTTGCCGTGTTAAGTTCGGTAAACGCAAAATCAATTATTCATTATGAAGTAGACTACAACTTTGAGAACAATGGAAAAAAGGCCGACAAATTAAGTACTTTTCCAGTGGAGAACTCGTAGAGAGACTCCCAACTGGTAAGCATAAAAAACGGCCTATACGGGCGGTTGCCCGCAACGCCGTTGGGGATGACCTCCTAATCAGGTAGTCATATCTTAAGTAGTATACCACTTAGAGAGAGAGACGGACCGAGGGAGGGTGATGAATGACCTCGTTATTCCGGAGGAAGAGATAATCAGCACCAGCAAGGGTGTAGATAATCCCTCGGTCCGAATAACGCCATCCGAGGATCCGAGAGGCTGTCGGAATTAGGAAGAGGATCCGTTGTACATGTAATCCGATGTAGGTCAACAATTGCTTGGCAGCAAACTCGGGATGAGCCAGACTTTACCAGGTCTTGGTTAGTCCCTCCTTCTTTAAATGCCGCGACAAAAGCTATTGATGGCGCTGCAAAACTGAGGGAACGATAGGAGGTCGATGTGAAGGAAAAGCGGAGACAAGTTAGCTTCAGGTAATCTGAGAAAGCAAAACCACACAAGACAAAACTAAGAGGCTTCGGCAACAGGGCCGCCCCTTCGTCACACCGCCTTCCCAGGTAGGCAATATCGATCTTACTGAAATAGCACTTGTCGTGATGGGGGGCACAACTTCTAGAGTCCCAGTCACTGTCCTAGTAGTAGTGTATGACTCGGTACACGAAGACGTCATAACTGGGGCCACCGATTCTGGCACAATTATAATCGTAGTCTTTACTCCGTTTGCTCCCATTACTGTACTGGTCGAAGTGTATGACTGAGCCCACGAAGATGTGAAAGCTGGAGCCAACGGGTTTGGAACAACCACGATAGGAGTCTTCACTCCATTTGCCCTCGTCAATGTACTAGTTGTAGTGTATGAACCAGTCCACGAAGATGTGATAGCTGGTGCCAACGATTCAGGGACAACAACGATAGGAGTCTTCACTCCATTTGATCCAGTCACCGTACTAGTCGTAGTGTATGACTCATTCCATGAAGACCTGATTGCCGGAGCCAACGATTCCGAAACAATTATAATCGGTGTCTTTACTCCATTCGACCCGGTCACCGTACTAGAAGTGATGTATGACCCGGTCCACGAAGATGTGAAAGCTGGAGCCAACGATTTTGGAACGATTATAATTGGAGTCTTCGACCCATTTGCTCCCGTCGCTGTACTGGTCGAAGTGTAGGACTCAGTCCACGAAGATGTGATAGCTCGTGCCAACGATTCTGGAACAACCACGATGATAGTCTTCACTCCATTTGCTCCAGTCACTGTACTAGTTGTAGTGTATGACTTAGTCCACGAAGATGTGATAGCTGGTGCCAACGATTCAGGGACAACAACGATAGGAGTTTTGGTACCATCACTTCCAGTTAATGTCCGAGTGGTTGTATAGGACTCAGTCCATGTCGATCTAAGACTTGCAGCAAAGGATTGTGGAACAAATACTTCGGGAGTGAGAGTACCATCACTTCCAATGACTGTCCGAGTGGTCGTAAATGACTCGGTCCATGTCGATCTAAGAGTTGGAGCAAAAGATTGTGGAACAAAAACTTCAGGAGTGAGAGTACCATCACTTCCAATGACTGTCCGAGTGGTCGTAAATGACTCGGTCCATGTCGATCTAAGAGTTGGAGCAAAGGATTGTGGAACAAATACTTCGGGAGTGAGAGTACCATCACTTCCAGTGACTGTCCGAGTAGTCGTAAATGACTCAGTCCATGTCGATCTAAGACTTGCAGCCAAGGATTGTGGAACAAAAACTTCGGGAGTGACAGTTCCATCACTTCCAGTTACTGTTCGTGTGGCTGTATAGGACTCGGTCCATGAAGATGTGAAGGTCGCAGCAAAGGATTGGGGCACAAAAACTTCAGGAGTGAGAGTACCATCACTTCCAGTGACTGTCCGAGTGGTCGTAAATGACTCGGTCCATGTCGACCTAAGAGTTGGAGCCAATGACTGTGGAACAAAAACTTCGGGAGTGAGAGTACCATCACTTCCTGTGACTGTTCCAGTAGTCGCATAGGACTCGGTCCAGGTCGATTTAAGAGTTGGAGCGAAGGATCGTGGAACAAAAACTTCTGGAGTGAGAGTACCATCACTTCCAGTGACTGTTCCCGTAGTCGCATGGGACTCGGTCCATGTCAATCTAAGAGTTGGAGCAAAAGATTGTGGAACGAAAACTTCTGGAGTGAGAGTACCATCACTTCCAGTTACTGTTCGTGTGGCTGTATAGGACTCGGTCCATGAAGATGTGAAGGTCGCAGCAAAGGATTGGGGCACGAAAACTTCTGGTGTGAGAGTACCATCACTTCCAGTGACTGTCCGAGTGGTCGTAAATGACTCGGTCCATGTCGATCTAAGAGTTGGAGCAAAAGATTGTGGAACGAAAACTTCTGGAGTGAGAGTACCATCACTTCCAGTTACTGTCCGAGTAGTCGTAAATGACTCAGTCCATGTCGATCTAAGACTTGCAGCCAAGGACTGTGGAACAAAAACTTCGGGAGTGACAGTTCCATCACTTCCAGTTACTGTTCCAGTAGTCGCATAGGACTCGGTCCAGGTCGATTTAAGAGTTGGAGCGAAGGATCGTGGAACAAAAACTTCAGGAGTGAGAGTACCATCACTTCCAGTGACTGTTCCCGTAGTCGCATGGGACTCGGTCCATGTCAATCTAAGAGTTGGAGCAAAAGATTGTGGAACGAAAACTTCTGGAGTGAGAGTACCATCACTTCCAGTGACTGTTCGAGTGGTTGTATAGGACTCAGCCCATGAAGATCTGATGGTAAGAGCCAATGACTGTGGTACAAAAACTTCAGGAGTGAGAGTACCATCACTTCCAGTGACCGTCCGAGTGGTAGTGTAGGACTCGGTCCATGAAGACCCGAAGGTGGGAGCCAATGATTGTGGCACAAAAACTTCGGGGGTGAGAGTACCATCACTTCCAGTGACCGTGCGAGTGGTCGTATAGGACTCGGTCCATGAAGACCCGAAGGTGTGAGCCAATGATTGTGGAACAAATACTTCGGGACTGAGAGTACCATCACTTCCAGTGACTGTCCGAGTGGTCGCATAGGACTCGGTCCATGAAGATACGAAGGTCGAAGCAAAGGATTGTGGGACGAAAACTTCGGGAGTGAGAGTACCATCACTTCCAGTGACTGTTCGAGTGGTTGTATAGGACTCAGCCCATGAAGATCTGATGGTAAGAGCCAATGACTGTGGTACAAAAACTTCAGGAGTGAGAGTACCATCACTTCCAGTGACCGTCCGAGTGGTAGTGTAGGACTCGGTCCATGAAGATCTCAAGGTGGGAGCCAAGGATTGTGGAACAAATACCTCGGGACTGAGAGTACCATCACTTCCAGTTACTGTCCGAGTGGTCGTATAGGACTCGGTCCATGAAGATACGAAGGTCGGAGCAAAGGATTGTGGGACGAAAACTTCCGGAGTGAGAGTACCGTCACTTCCAGTGACTGTTCCAGTAGTCGCATAGGACTCGGTCCATGTCGATCTAAGAGTTGGAGCCGTTGACCATGGCACTGCAACGATGATGGTGTTGCTGTTTCCTTGATTACCCTTCAAGGTAGTGGAAGTGGAATATGTACCAGTCCAAGTGGATACAACAGTCACTGTGGGAGTTGGAACCTCAACGATGATTGTGTCGGTGGAAACGCCAGTTTGAGTTGAAATGCGGGATTCAGAATTACTTCCAGTGGTTGTAAAGGTGGTGAACTGTTTCGGCACCTGGACAATGATAGTATTGCTTTCACCAACACTTCCAGAAGCAGTTGTCGATGTAGTGTAGGTGCTGTACCAAATAGAAGTTACTGTCACCGTGGGAGTTGGGACATCAACAAGAAGCGTGTTCCCGGTCAGACCAGTTGCAGTCGACAGGGTGGTTTGAGATCCAGTCCAAGTTCTTGTTAGCGTCTTTGTGCAGACTTGTCCTATCTGATATATCTGACTTCCAGGTTCCGAGTTCACCGTACCGTCGGGCGCTGCATAACTGAAACGTAAACTACCGGGTCCACTGAAGTTCACAGTCACGATTTTGAACGGATAGTATCTGCCAGCTGTGAGAGAGAATCGAGGAGTCACAGTTTGTGGCCAGATTCCTGAGTATATTGTATCTGTGATCTCCATCAATGCATCACGACAACATCCGTCTCCGCTCGTACCCAACTGAATGGATACTCCCTCGTCCCCAAGCATATTGAAAGTATAGTTGCCCGTTTGGGGTGCCAAAAAATAACCGACTAAACTGAGAGTGACGTTGCTCGGTGTGGTTCTATAGCCGTAGATGTTACCTTGAGTAACAGTGTTGGAAGGTCCTCCATTGCTGAAATTAACAACAGTGACGTTCGATACTGTAGTTAAATACCCCCATTTCTTGTACCCAGTCTTGAAATAATTCGGATCCTTATAGGCCGTATCTCCTAGAGGGTAACGGTAAAAATCCACAGTGGCACCTTTACTAATGATGGTGGTTGGATCACATCCCACTATCTCCGCAATGGCTAAAGTCCAAAACAAGGCAAGTTTTAAAAGATTCAAAAACATAGAAGCTGGTTGATGATCTTTCAGCTCAAAAAGTTTGAGATTTGGAGCTCCTTAAATAATTTAACTCTTTTGCCGAGCTGGTGCCAGGACCAAGGCTCGTGCCAGCAAGCTTCACATAAATCAGCAATGCATTGCTGGACAAGATCAATTCGATCAGTCTTCCCTGTACATTCGATATTTCCTGGTGGCTTACAGCCAATGATCTATGTGTCTGCACGGACTTGCTTACATCGGCCAAATGGTTTGTTTACCCGGGCGAAGTTTGCTGGATCACTTCCCCACAATATAGACAGAGCGTTTAGCAACTTGACTTGAATTCTGACAGCTACGCTTTGGAAAATTCATGACGTAAAGCATTTCGTAGCGACCAGAAAACAAGGGTAGGAGAATCACTCGACTACTTTTATGATGCAGTTAATTTTGTAAGCAGGTGTTTCCTCGATCAGCGATACTATTCTATGAGGGCTCTCTGCAGAACTATTTCGACTTCTGACCTGGCGAGTGCTTGCCCGATGGAACGGCCCAGGTAACATTTAACCATATCGTATTTACATTCACTTCCAAGACCACATCGTGCTATTTTTGATTTTTTTAGAAAATGCTCTATCCCTCTGGTGACTGATTAGATGCACATACGATGATTTTTTTTCCAATTCCTCTTCTAGTACGTTGGCAAAGGCCTATAATTCTGAGTATCACCAACCAGCCGTCGGCGTGAACTAATGGGTGACGCCGGTGACCTAAAGCTGGCCAAACAGAGCCACGTCCAAGTCGCACATACATGTAGTTCTATTTTGGGAGTGTGTTCCATCTGGCTAATCACCAGACTCATAGACAATTTCTTCTCCAGCCTGAGATAAAAAGATGAGAAAATAATTGCGGCTACAGCCAAACAATGCTATGTCGGATCGATCACGGAATTGAGCTTTTCAGGTTTTCTGTGAGGAGAGAGTGTATTTTCAGGGGTCATAGCCAAGGATAAACTTATGTCCAGATTAGGAAATGCACAAGAACAAGGTGTTTAAACCTCGTCCCGATTGGGGTGTAATTGCCCATTTGTGCCGTGATTTCAAAAAGTGCAGTTTGAATGAGATTTCTGGCATGCAATCCCTTTATTCTCAAAACAGTTGCTCTTGCCCGTTTGTGCGATAATTAGAAAAGTGCTCTTTGCATGAGAATTGTGGCATACAAGACCATTTAGAAAGAATTTGCATTAGGTCGGTATATTGCCAATCACGTGTCATTTAGGGTTAGGACGCATGCAAGTTTTTCTTCAGTTTCCCCACATGGACCACCGTTTGTACAAATGGCCGTCCGGGTTCAGGTAGAACAGCGATATAGAAGGAAATGATAATCTACAATAGATAATGGCTTTTTTTTTTGATCGAATTAGAACTAAAGAAGGTCGCGTTTATACCTTGTATGACATCATGCAAATTGAACTTTTCAAATTGTCGCCCAAATGGGCCAGCACACAGTCAAACCTTGTTAAGCAAGGTTAAGTATTTTTCGAAAGTCCTGAAAGTGAACGGGAAATGGGAACGGCATGGTACATAAGCCCCGACTGGCATGTATTTAAGAGCTTCAAACTTCATGGACGTGGTTTGAATCGGTAATGGTGAAGGAATCTGAGGGTCTTTTTGCCAATTGATTGGGTTACTAATTTTAAATCTGTTTTATGTACATTCATCTGAAAGTGGACAGTTTGTCTCCATTCTGGGAGCAAAGAAGCACATTAGAAGAGTCAAGCTGACCCAAATGTGCTTCTTTCTCTTCAATGACTACCGGCTGCACCTCACTTGGTATTGGTAGTAACGAGCACAGACTAGTTCTTTGAATTCGACAAGTATTTTCGTCTTCCTGGCGCCTGCAAATTACACTCTTGAGTGGCACATGCACATTTGAAGTATGCATGCCGTCGTTGGGTGCTACGGAAGAATTAGCCGCATGCAGTGTGCCATTGAGGACTGCACGACCAGCATGGATCAGAAACGTGGTTACGGGAGTCCATCGGACGAAGGGAAAAAAGATACCTGGCTAGTTTAGGATTACTAATAACACACATAACACACGGGGACTATTTCCACCGCCACTTTTGCACGGGCTCAGCCTTTCCTGAATTAAGGCGTAACTCAATTTTGAGCGCGAGACGTAACCCAAGCGCGTCATATCAAGTATCGAGTCGCGAACATTGTTTTTTATTCTTTCGTGCGGCTCAGACCGACAACGGTTGTCCTGCTTCAGATGTGGACAGTTAAACGAGGCTTTTTTTAAAGATACAACGCTTATTTGCTATATGTCTATAGATATCAATTTCAAATAATCTTGCAACAAGATCAATGAATTCGAAAAAGAGACTGATCATACCAAGGAAGAAGGGATGCTCATGCTGACTCAAATCGAGTAAATCCAGCTTTAATGCGTTCTGCAGCAAATCGCTCCTGGTCACATCACACAACGTGGCATCATCGAGTAATTGGAAGAGAAGATCAGCCACACGTCAGCCAGGATAACCCAAGTAAGACCACTTGATGAAAGTTTTCTCGAACAAAATTGATTTTTAACATTTTTTTTAATTGAGTGAGTCCACAATACTGGCAAGTGCACTTCATGTCCCATCGTTTGCGAGCACCAGTTCAAACAGCAGACCAGGATCGGTTCACAAGATACTTAAAGCACCCAACCTCCACCAGTACAATTTCGAAGCACATATGCTAGATTCACTGGCTCTTTGAGATCTTCCAACAAGTGATTTAATGGCTACAACAGAAGTGCTCGAACACTTCACCACCTGAAATGGAAGACAGTGCGAGGAAAAGCGTTTTGACTTTTCCGCGTTGGAGAGCTCGTCAGAGGTAAATGATCAATGCACAACCCACTATTAAGGAGAAAATTCTTGACTTTCGTGCAATCTCGTAGATGATTTTCTTTCGACAGAGCGAATTTAATACAGAGGTAGCCGTCGGCTGTATGTTTCTATTCAGCCGAACTATGTATAAACTTGGCTGCAGTAGAGATTACTTAAATACCCGTCACGTGGTTCACATCTGATACATTGTTGTCATAAATTCCAACACGAATCCGTTACAAAATGGGATTCAAGGTCGCGGTACGGTATATCGTCCTGAAATCGAAATTCGATTTCGTAAATTATTGTTCATCTATTGTATTATGATTGTATTACGAACTACGAGTAAGGGGTGCGCCAAAAGAGGTATCTCGTATCCCATAATTGTTGGTCGTGGTTTCGTAAATCGCATCAAGACAAATTACGACAAAGTACGGCAACACGCAACACTAAAAAGAATAGTCCTCCAAAAGAAGGTGTGGGAGGAGCATCTACGGCTTTGATGGAATGCCATCGGAGGGGTACGAAAAAGCAGTCTCTCACAAACTAAAACTGCTGGAAAGTGTGTTGACTACTATGAGTTGAATGTGTAGCATGTCTTTGAAACGATGCCTGGTGTCCAAATACGTAAAGGCACCCCGTGCCACCTAACTATCGTATTGCTAGTATACCTGAGGATATTGCTCCCACAACATAATAGCCTACTTTGAAAAGAGAGGCAATTTTATCTTCTTGGCCATTTGAAATCCGCTAAATGTAAAAGAAGTTATCAAACCTCTACGGCTTAACAAAACAAGGGCTATGTGAAAGTCAACGTCAAACACCCAGATGTAGCTCGCCATGTACAAACTTATTTCTGGATCAACTACTGAGCCACATTTCCCTAAAGCTGGGTGCAGTTGTCTCATTTAGATGTCCAACTAGAGACCGACATCTTCAACGTATTTATTTTCAGCAAGATGAATTAATACCACCCTTCCTATAAAAGACATATCGCTTCAACTCTTCCTTATACCTCCATGGACACCGAGACGATCAGGTAAGATGTCACATTCTAGAAACTGCCATCTCCTACTAACATTGTCACTGTCACCTTCACAATTACTATTTCATTTTCTCTCACAACGCCTCAGCTACCCCGTACGCTGGATCAAGTGCACACCACTATCGGTCTCTACAATGTCGCTATATTCACCGACATTCAAACCAAAAGCTGCCTCCTCAAAGGCGGGCTGCATCAGGCCCTTAGCAAAAAAGCCCAAATCGCCGCCTTTTTCATGCGAAGAACAGTCGCTCTCTTCACGAGCCAAGTCCAGGAGGCTGATCTCGCCGTTCAAAATACGTTTTTGGTGCTTTTTCAAGATAGCAATTGCCTCATCGCGCGAGATTGTCACCCCGTCCGGGCTTTTCCACGACTTTGGACGTCTGGAAGTTTCGTTCTTAACTAATAAGTGCAGCGCACGCACCTTTCCGTCGGCACCCACCAAGGGCTTGTTTCCGTTAGCCTTAAACTTCTCCACATATGCAGAAACCTTGTCGGTGTCGCTTCCATATGGAGGTTCCCACGACGACTCTTTTGTCGCCTGGTTCAAAAAGTAGGGCTCATTGTGAGTTTTGCTGACTCTGATGCTCCAGCCTGCAGGCAATCCGGTCTCCATTATGTAGTAGTTTGTGAAAGAAAGATTGCTGATCTACGATGAAATTTGAAATTCAAGAACAGAACGAATTGGGAACGACTGTTTCTTTGGCGAGATGGAAGAAAGTCGTAGCGAAGCGGAGCGATTCAGTGGTAAACGTATCCAACCGGTTTCTGGGTAATTGACCCGTACACCAGTGCTGGTGCTCGTGGTCGGAATATCTACAACGAAAATCGGCTTCATGTAAGAAAAGAGCGATTCAGCGAGTACTGACATAGCTGGCACACCAAAGTAATTTTTGACATGCTATAAAGTGTATGGAAGTACGGTTTTCAAGCCTTTTGAACCTCGATGATTCGCTGCTATTCGTGTCCTCGTTCTTAACTGAGGTGTCTCTCAAATTGGTTGCCGATCTCAGTTTCACTTTGAAATTTGGAAAATCAAATCCAAGCTCAGTATCAGATAATCTAGGAGAAAGCACTTCCTCGAGAATTACTGAGGTACTGACCAAATCATCCTTCTAATGACCTTTTCACAGATTGTTCGTAGAAAAAAGCGTTGATGGAGCGTATTTTGGTTTCCGAAAATTAAACATCTTCAAACACTTGAAGCTTGAAGCTTGAAGCTTGAAGCTACATGATAAATCAACTTGTTAGAGCTGATTCTGTCGTCGTGAATTGGGTAATACTCCTGTAGCTTTTGTGTCTCCTCGTTCAAACCGAAATCGATTAAAGGATTTGCTTCGCCTTGAAGGCATAAAGTTTCCAAGATTTGGTAAAGAATTGGAACTGTCTCTTGAACTGTAGGATATGACGATAATTGGAAGCGTTATAGTGGGAGCTCGGAACACCTGTAAATGCTCTCTAAAATGTTACGGAGGTCTATAAGAAAATCCCATACATTATCACTTACACAAGCCTTTAACAATCGGAAGCTTTTTCTTCAGGCTCTCCGTGACCATAATGACGATAACGAATCACGAATACCGGATTACGGCAGCGAGAACGAAATAACGAAACATGTCTTCATGATCATCGTCATAACGGAACGATGAAACTGCGCGAACCGAACAAATCTCGTTAACGGGGTATAACGAAATTAACGATGAACTACACCACATCACCATTCCTTTCACGCCTGATGCAACACATTTGACCGGTGTACTAATAAGAAGCAAGAGAAAAACTCACGAAGCAAAACTGACCTAGCAAAACTCCTTCAAGCCCTGCCGAAAGTAAACCGCTTTCAACTCGTGAAACCTGTGAAGGTGATCATTGTCTTGTCCTGCACACAGGCCCAATTCCCACCGCGCCTATGAAGCCTCTGTCGCCGGTGTTGCTGTTCGGGAATCGGCACTGCGCTCAATCTCGGCTGCGATCCATCTCAGCCTCGATACCGCCATCAGAGGCAAATTGCATCTCTTTCCAGGCTCTGAGCAAATAAAGCGGAATTTGATCAAATTTACTTAAAAAGCAAAAAGAAAACCTATACTTCTTCCTCTTTCCCTTCATTTGTCTCTTCTGCTTTAAATTTTTTCATTTCTCTTTTTAATTTTCCCCTGGCTTGCCTTTTTCCACGCTTATCTATGCGCAGATCTAAAGTACGCGGTCCTAACTCGGCCTTGACGGAGTTTCTCCGGGTAGAAGGAATCACCAACGCTTTTCGTCAGCGGCAAAACGGTCAAAATGAAGAAACAGTTTCTTCTGGAGCCGGTCTGACCACGTCTTCGCCGCGTGCATCGAGATCCCGGCGTTCCAACACTGCTACAAGTTCTGCGCCTACTTCCGGAGGTCCTCTGGTGGAAGTTTCAAGTGGATCAGATGCCGAGTTGAGCGACGAGGCCGACGGGGCCGAAGAGAGTACCCAGCTCCGGTTGTCCGACGCAGATGATGACGACGTTTTGGGACACGCTCCTGAAGGATTCGGTCAGGAGGAGGACTGTGTGGATTGTGGCAATCCCTTCACGGTCACGGTTTACTCCCGTTTCGTCGACACGTTGAAAGGGTACATTTGCGAGGATTGTAATGAAATCTTGAAGAAACGCGAGCGCACGGCCCGGCAAAACCAAGCCAACGCTCGTAAGCGGCGTAAAAAGCTCGCCAAGGCGCTTTTGGATAAGAAGTCGGTACGAATCCCATCGTTGCAGGACGTGTGTATTCGGACGATTTCCAGAAATATCAAGCAGGTGGACGTATTGGGCGATATTGGCCAGGGAAACATCAACAAGATCCTGCGGATATTGCTGAAGAACCGGTCGCTTGATGACTCCACAGTCTCGCTTTTTCTCAACCCGGACATGACGACACTTGAGTTCTGGGACTGCTCCAATGTGTCGAGCGACTCCTTCAACAAAATCGCCGCCTATTGCTCGCGGCTCGAATCACTCACGCTTTTCATGTGCGGCCAGTTCCACAATGATAACCTCACCTACTTCAAGGACAAGTTACCCCACTTGAAGAAATTGGCACTCAACGGGCCGTTTCTAATCAACGACCGTGTGTGGCAAGACTTCTTTGACCATGCAGTGTGTGACTTGCAACTGTTTGAAGTGCGCAACACCCACCGTTTTTCCAACAGCCTGCTCATTTCATTGCTTGAAAAGAGGGGCGCCAATTTATCCCTGCTTAAACTCTCGAGGCTCGACGGCTTGGACCTGGCGGCGGTTTACGAGCTCATTCCCGAATACATTACCGCCGGTAAACTCGAGTCATTGGAGTTATCACACCCACATAAACCCGAGTTAATCTCGGACGACTTGCTCATCCATATTCTCGCCATCACTGGCGAATCCTTGAAACACCTCAACGTGGATGGCTGCTCAGCGCTCACCGATACTTTCCTTTTGGAAGGCGTGGCCAAGTTTTGTCCCAATTTGGAGCTGCTTTCCATGAGAAATCTCGAGTTGCTCACAGACACCGGTTTTGCCGACGCTTGGAAGGAATTTGCAACCATCAACTACGGCGGCCTCGTCAATGTGGACTTGACCAAAGCCACTGGTTTGGGAAATGCCGCGGTCCACTCACTCCTAAAACATTCGGCCAATACTTTGGTGGACCTTTCGCTCAACTCACTCAACAAGCTTACTAAGGATTTCTGGCTCGACACGTTGACAGAAGATCATGATGCGAAAAAACGCAAGATTAGGAAAACTCAGGAAAACGGCAATGGCGCAGGGCCGCAAGCTGCTGGATTCGACCACGTGGCACTTCCTCTTCTCACCAAACTCGATGTTGGGTTTGTCAGGAGCTTCGACGACCAGGCAGCGGAAAAGTTGTCCAAGATGTGTCCAAAACTAGCGATTCTTGAGGTTTTTGGCAACAACAGGTGCACTGCTAGGGCCTACACACGGCCAGAGCTTTTGGTGATCGGCAGACAAGGTGAGGATCTCTAGGCCAAGGAGGTTTACTCCTCGGGGTAATGGATCGGGGTGTTCGCCTTATCGAGGTTTCTGAAGGTGGGCAACTCCGGCGGCTGCAAATTGTCATCAAGCAACGAGATCCACCCCTTGTCCATGAGCCGATTGGTGATTTCGGGTTTCGATTCAATCAACACTCCTGGACTCGTCACGTGATGTGCCCGCAACTTCATGAGTAAATCCTCCCTCAGCTGGTTTGGGTTGTTCTTGTATTCGGGAAGCAAATAGTTAAATTTGGCAAGACGCCTCCTTGCCGAATGGTTGACAAACAAATCATCGGATTTCTCGGCGGAGATGCTCACAAGAATATCCAAGTAGTTCTCCTCTCCAGAGAGCGCGGTGGCCTGGGCCAAATTGGCGCACGTGAGTTCGTAGTAGATATCAAGAAACCCATCAATGGCTTTCTTGGGCAAAGCCGTGGCCGTTTTCACGTAGTTCACCACATTCCGCAAGTTCTTCAAGTGTTTGTGCTCGTACCCCTCGAAGTCAATAAAAAACTTCCAGAACTGGACGGACCGTGCAAACGGCGCTTCGGTGTGATAGCGATTATAAAACTGGCGGATTTTTGACCCGTTCTCCGTCTCCTTTCCCAATATCCGGAGGTACTGAACAGATGCAACACAGATTCCATCGTCGTTGAGGCACTGAGACACAGAGGCGATATCTGCAGATGAAATTTTGGTGGCTTCAGAGGAGCCGGGGTCTTTTTTACCTGAAGCTTCTCTTTTGTGGCGATCGACACGGTTAAAGTACGCCGTCACAAGATTTATAAGCGCCAGAGCCACTTGTTTTCCGTCTGCCAGACTTCTCCAGACCTGGATTAGCTTGGTAAGGTCGTGCACATAAGCCGTTTTAACGTATATTCTGGCTCCGGTGGTTCCCGAGTATAAACGGATGGTTTTCAACAAGAATTGGTTAGCAGAATCGGGCCCCTTTACCGAAAAGAGATGATCGGCGTAATCGCTCCGGATATTCGAGCAGTCCACGGGTAAAAAGGTGAAGATTGCTCTCTCGTAAATGTCCGTAATAATGTCACTAGGATTCTGAATCAATTTGGTGTTTTCCTTCACAAAGCCAATATATTGCACCCAAAGATCGCTATTGGTGCAATTTGGAACTAGCGCCCTTTCGAAAAGACTCACTATCAACTCGTATTGCCTCGTTTGTTCAGTCTCGCTGGTGAGAGTTGACAAAAGTGCACTTTCGGCTTTGATGTACTTTTTCCACTCGCCCGTTTGGGCTTGTATCTCTTTTTTGTCAGCCTGTGAAAGCTCCTGAAACGTCAAGGCAGCTTCAAAAGGCCACTTCCGGGTGACTTGTGCTTGGGTTCGCGTGAAAATATCGTATGAGTAAGTATCGATTAGTTGATGTTGTTCAACGACAGATAGCTCTGCCGGCAGGCCCTTGCCAAACACCTCGAGGTATCTCGGGAGGTCAGTTTCATCAACTATTTCCAGAACCAGGTAATTTTTGTTGATTTCCGTGAATTGGTTATAGTATTGCGCGTACTGATATAACGGGAGACGTACAAGACGTAAGTAGAGCTTGATAAGGTATTTCAGGGTCGCGTTTGCCGCGGCAAAAGTCTCAAACTCAATATACTTGTTCCAAAAGGGATCCGAGTTGAAATTTAAGCCTACTAGCGACGCTGCCCGCTGGAATTCGGCTCTCAAGAATGCTTCTCTGGTAGAAGATTGAGAAGGTGTCGAAGAGCCATCCTGTTCCTTGTTTTTAGAAGAATCTAGGACCGGAGACCCGTTCGAAGGTACAATAGTGTCCAGAGTGTTCATTCCTGGCAATTTTTCCTCTTGAAGCTCCTTACTATCTGTCTCTTTGATGTTTGGAAGAATGGCTGTTTCAACAGTCATCAAAGCGGACAAGTACTCGACCCATAGCGCCACGCTTTGCGGGCAAGCGGCAACAGCGTTCTTAAGGCATTTGACTGACTCGTTCACACCCGCCATTTTGTACTCCACGACGGAGAATTGCCGCCAGTGCTGAACCAGGTACGGAAATCTGTGCAAAAACAGTGTGAAGGCAGATCTCGTCGCCGTGTGGGCCGATTCTGCCGCTTCTTTCGACGCCGCAGAGGCCCAGGAGTCTTCCAAGACCTTGAATAAAGCGTCCCACTTGCGCCAGTTGTCCTTGTCGACAAGTACAGCCGTCTTGGAATGATCCCACTTCTCGGGACGTGTTTTTGGGCGCAGAGGGAGCTTCAGAGACGCCGGAACATCGCCAAAAAAGCCATTTGCGGGATGCAGCAAGTCCTGCGGAGCATAAGAGCCACTCATTGTGAAATATGGCAGGGTGTGGCTTGTATAATCGAGGGAACAACAAGTTGTATGGTCCGATGACCGTGAACATATTTGGCTGCTTCGGTGCACTACTAAGTCACTATGTGCCTCACTGCAAGCGTGACATGAAAGAAGTCCATACCAAGCGATTTAACAAGCTTGAAAACAATGTATAATTCCTTCTCAGTTGTCCTCCGATAGTTTCAGGAATTTTTGATCAAAGAAATTCATTAAAAAGATATCTGACGAAAGCCTTAAAGTGTTGTTGAAAAATATGGATGCGCGAGGATATTAATCGTGATTACACAGTAATTAACTTCGACATGACAACATTGCAATTTCGGTCGGGGCAAATGTCATTGTCACTATTCACATACAATTAAACAAATTATCAAATTATGAATAAAATGACAAACCAAATTTAGCGAGAAGAGTTTCTGAAGTAAATTATTTGGCATCATCACAAGGCAAACGGTGAGGTTGCAAACTAAGAGAATCAAGTGGAAAAGAACGGCCGGAGCACCAAGTAGGTTTTCTCACATTGCGATAAAAGAAAACATATAATGTCTATAGTCTAATAAGCTGAACTAATGCTGTACTATTGACATCGTGACATTTTAATCGATCCTCTTATGGAAGTCTTCCAGAAGAGTGTCCTAATTACGGTATGGCGGACTACTACGGCGCATTTGAATCTAAAATGAAACACATTTTTGGAACAAGAGGCTGCATCAGCGATGAATTTTTTCGATCGAAACCTGTCAGTGAAATAAAAATAGCGCAGAAGCAGAGGTCGTCATTCTTGTTAAGCACTCAGAATCAACGATGATGTGATTTGAGTGTGCTTTATAATGATGTGAAAATCATGACGAATCATGATCAAGAAAATGAGGTTGGTGAGTTTGCACTTCTCCAGTTTCAAACTATACTGATAAGCGGGGTGTTTGATTAAGTAACTTTGCTTGATTACCTTCACGAAAGCGATTTCGTGGTGCATTTCAAGGGGCTAACTGCGGGAGTATTTTTTACCGTGAATTTTTAAGCTAGTTGTGTCTGTCAAAGCCGGTTCAAGCTAGCCTAAGGGATGAAGTATATGAATTCGTCTATTACATTGTCAGGATTCTTGTATCTGAGCTATATATTAAGTTCGATCTTCTAGTGAAACCAGTCTGGCTTTCCAACACTTAGGGTGGGAAAGAAGGTTATTTTATTGTCGGAGCTGACAATGGGTTAGCTAACTACAATGGAAGTGGTGAGTGCAAATCTCCTGTATAACCATAATACAGGTTGTAGATTTGTTGCCCGATCATTGCTACCACAGGTTCTCATTGTTAGACAGTTGACTGCAACTTGCCTAAATGGGACACCTCGCATGCCCACCCAAAATATCCATTTGGTCGGGATTCATAAAGTCACTAACTTTTGGAAGCACATTTAGATATTACGCCAAAATTATAGTAGTGAGAATTTTACTGCTGATTAATTACTACGCTGGCCCCTATTTCAATAATATAATTAATAGTAAAGGAAAAGTAGCGATTAACGTCCCCTAACACAGCCTCACCGTCATTTCATGCTCACCGTCGCGCGACGCGAAAACGCGTCTCAAATCTTGTTTTTGTTAAATTTTTGAAACTCAATAACCCTTCAACATACCAAAATGCAGCCGGATGACTCCAGCCTTTAGAGAAAAGGAGGAGAGGATCAAACCATAGTATGGTACTATAAAAGCGATCCCTGTGCACTCGAGGCTTGAGTGGTAAGGGCTTGGAAAAGACAGCCCTCAACCTTCAAAGATAGGCCATAGCGCGTCCAATTTCTGATCGTCACGCATAATGTGTGCCTTAAGTTTTCAATGACTCGGGATATTTTACTTCGCTATGAGGTGATTGAAAAGGTGTCGCGTGAAAATGCACTATACCTTGATGAGCTTCAAGTAATGGCTGATTCCCTGCTCGCGTTGCGCAAAGAACATCCCATGTAATTTGATGAATAAAACTGTGTAATTAACGCTTTGATAAGAAATAAAGATCTGGCTGATGACATCACTGAATGCTTCTACTACAGATCAGAGAAGTTTGAAGCCACGTGAAGGCCTACAATATATCTCGCAGACGTTGGAAATGCCCTGGAAAAATATGACCTCACCATTTAGGACCCATATTTAGCTAAAGAGATCGAATTTCATGGTACGAGCACTTGCAAACGCCGATATTGTAACGAGCACGAGATACCGAGATTGGGTATCGGATCTCAAGTGTCAGATTCGTAAGTGGGTGACGTTGAGAGAGTGTTGTGATGTTGCGGGAACGATGTTAACTTCGCTCATAATTTTTATTGAGGTAAGATTCATTTACTCTTGGAATAATCACCTTCCAAGAAATTGAAAATTTGACGTGAACCCTAAAGGATCGTCCTCGAGAATATAAGAATGCATTGGCTTATAAATCACTTCATTCCGTTTGCAATCTCTTGCACGAAGGGAAAGTATCGTCTTTTGAGTCTGATGTGCATCGAAGCCACCAGAAATGGTGATTTAGAGAGATTTGAAAAAAAAAAAAATGGCCACTTTTCGCAAGCCCTCTCACTCTTCCCATATTTTACAGTCGTTTTGCAACTTTGAAGCGAGCTAACGATATTCGTGTCACAGAGAAAATAAAATTCTCGCGAGGCACAGTCAATAAATTGGATTTTCTTAAAGCTCTTCGAGGAGCCCGGATTGAAGTATATAAACTTGCAACAATCAAGAATACTTTCGCCGCTACCGGTTTGGTACCTTTTAATGCCAGTCGAGCTTACAAAAAGCTTACAAAACAAGTTCAAAAGCTTGCGCCCGCAGAAGGTCCTGAAAGTTTCGGGACCCCGAGAAGTACCCACAAAGTCCCAGAAATTTAAAAACGACTTGGGGGAACGTCAACCTCATATTGAGCCAGGCTCAAATCTCCCTGTGAGCCCGGCTAAACGGATATTATAGAGGCTCTGTTTTGCTTACGAAAACACGAGTCAAAAGCTTACTTTAGTCCCAAGAGAGTAGGGCGCCTTTCAGGCGGAGCTTGAGAGGAAGAGAAAAAATGAAGCCAGGTCTAAAATATTAATCAATTACCCAGCATATCTCTCGATCTAGGGTATCATCCAAAGAAAAATGGAGGCAGAGGAACCCAAAACGACAGATCAAAAGTGTCATCGAAAAGTGGGTGCGTCAGGTTTGAAGCACGTCAGGTTTGGAGCACGTCAGGTTTGGAACACCTTAACCTGACACTTAGGAAGTGTAATTTCTGTAAAAAGCCAGGTCACAGGGGGAGACATATGCAGACAAAAATAATAACTTTAAAAACTGCTTCGTGTTGTGAATAACTTTATTTATGTATCAATATTATATTTGGTGCGACGGTGAGCATAAAATGACGGTGAGGCTACTCAAGAAGAGATAACAGTGCTAAAAACATTCAATGCAAATAATTTGATCCAAGCAAACCCAATAAAAAGATGGTAAAACCCTCTTTTCTATCCAACTGTAACCTTCTGATTAGGTGACGTGCAATTTCGCACTGGTTTCGCAGCCTGGCATGGCCAGACTCATCACATGTCAATCTTAAATAGCAGATACATCTCAAAATACATCATAAAAGTATCGTGAAATGTCAGAAATGAAGCTTGTGGCGCCGTTCAAAGTATCGGGCAATCACCATAAACGTCTTTTGAGCCTTCTAAAGCAAAAACCCGCGGATATTTCTGGGACACTACCTATTTTGCACGTGCCCGTACCTCTGGATGTTGATGTCACGTCTTTAATCGAGGCAAACTCGAAACAATTGCCGGAAAACGGCTCTAGTGTACAGCCTGGTCTGTCAGAGGACCTGCAAGATGCATCAGCACTGGCAGTAGATGATGTTGGTGCCGAAACTACCGAGATAATCCCGGACTCTTTCGTCGAATTGGGTCGTTTTCAGCCAAAAAACCGGCTCGAGCAAATCACCACTGTTTTCTTCCAGGACTTCCCTGCCTTAAAGGTGCTGCATGTAGAGCGAGTCTTTTCGATGGCACTAGAGACGTGTCCCTTGGAAAACAGCAAACAGTTTCGATTTTCCGTCATTGCAGAGTCAATCAACGATACTCGAGGTGTTTTTGTGCGATTTCCAACGGTTCAGATGACCCAGTGGGCTAAAAAGGTGTCTCCTCAGTTTTTTCCAGGTGTCACGGCAATATTTGACGAGAAATTAGATCTGCTAGCGGTTCCTGAAGCTTCTAAAATGCCCGAAAATGTCTTGGATCCATCGGTTGCAGCCAATATTGCCCTGATTCTCGCCAACAAAAGACTATATAGCCGCGGCTCAGGGCGGAGCGGTACAGAGGATCTTGACGAGGTCATGCAGTATTACAAGACGTATAAAGTTGAGAATTCTGAGCTCGTGGAGGTGCCCAAAGAGCTCAAGCAAGTCATTGTTAGGGACATCATCAAGTTCCGCGCCAAAGTATTGACGATCGAGCGGGAGGCTAGAAAAGCAGAGATTGAAAAAGAGCGTCGCAAGGCAAAGGCACGGCTCACGCTGATTTTCGAGGGAATCAAGGCTGCTGCCGGTAATGAGGTTGGTACGAGAGACCTTGAAAAGACTGATGATGGATCCTCAGAGCAAGACCCACCAAAGGATAATCCGCTAGACGCCTTGACAGATGAAGAATATGAAGAATATGTCAAGAACAAGCAAGCAGAGCAGCTAGAAGCTCAGTATCAGCAGCAATATAAGGAAATGCTTGCTCTTGAAATACGCGAAAAAGCTTCTCTTCTAGAGCAACTCCAATCTGCCCGAGAGTACGAACAAAATTTGATCGAGAACAAGCTCACTCACATGGAAGAAATGAAAATGTTCCAGGACTTGGATTTAGACCCTTCTGCTGCCCGCCGTGTTTCTGCTGCCGCTAGCAACAACTTGACAATGTATTATACCAACCACAGTGAGTATCTTCGACTCCGCAACCTTGATAGAAGCAAAGAGGAGCAAAAAGACGAAGTGGATCATGCCGAAGAGGCTCGGGAAAAGACACTGGACGTTGCGTCTTCTGCCGTTTTTGCTCCGATTGTTCCGAATAAGAAATCCGTTTCGAGTAAGGAAAGTGACTTTGAAAATGGCGTGGAAAACGCACCTAATCTGTCAGACAGCTCCACTGTCATTGTATCGGCATTGTCTGAGTCCAATCTAGAGGCCGTAAAGGAAAAGATTAGCAGTCTAGTCGAGGAATATTTGGGGATCCGGGAAGATCTGTTGATAGACTTTATCTACGAGTTTGTCCTTGAGCACAACTTGGCTCGCGAGAACGACTTAGTTACTGAACTACAGGAGACATTGGATGAAGACTCCAAGACTGTGGTGGAGCAGCTACACGAGTTCATAGCGTCGCTCTAACATATCAACTTGCCTCTGACATGTCAGCTTGCGGGAGAAGGAAGCAAATATCAGTACCAATAAATTAGTATAAATGGGTATTAAGGAACGTAATCTGGTCTGTGCCGAGATCTGTCTCAGCTAGCATTGAAAATCCACCGTGCTTCTGCTAGTTAGACCAACCGAGAGAGTTTTGAGCAAACACCGGGTTGGAAATGGGTGGTCTAGTTGAGTTAGATCCATACGACAGCGGCGTCTCGTGTGTGCTGTCGATACTGCTTTCGGAATCCGACGGAGGGAGCTCAACGCTCTTTTTCTTCTTGTATCTCCTAAACAACAACACCATCAACGCCATATAAGCAAACGTGCCCACGGAAGCACCTGCAACAACACCACCGACAATGGAGTTCTTCAGTGTAGTCGATGGCGTGTCTTCATCATCCATCGACCCATTGCCGCGAGAGGATGTGTCAGCAGTCTGGCCATCTGTTTGAAGGCCCACAAGAGGAATCCTGTTATCGATCAACAGAGCCAACTTCTCGCTTGTTTGGTCCGGATTGTTATAAAGCTTCGAGTTCGTCGCAAGCAAAAAAGTCTGCAACGATGGAATGGCACTGATGGGGAAGTACACTTCCGCCACGGTAATCACATATCCCACACCCTGTGCGGTGTATGGAACAAGGCGCTTTACCGACACGCCCGAAAACGAAGATTCGCTGCTAAATGGGTAATTTAAAATGTCAGGCAAGTACTCGAAGATCTGAGCCGAAGACAAGGAATGCCCCACAACAAAAGGATAGTTCAATTCCTCCTTGAATCCAACCGACACCAATCCATACTCAGGCCCTGGGGCTGCAGTCGTCGCTGGAGTAATTGCTTTTGGAAGCCCCGAGGTTTGCGTCACGGGCCTGTTTGTTGACGCCGACATATCACTTCCAGTCTGAGTGTCGGCAATGATTTGAGTAGGCACCCACTTAGAGGTAGTTGACCGTTGCAGAGTAGAAGAGACGGAACTGACAAATGAAGACGTGACAGGAGTAGCAGGTTTAGCTGTTGTTGTCACCACAGAGGTTATGTCTGCTGTGGCAGCAGATGTCACATCACCAACTGCACTGGACGTTGTTCCAGGGAACCCCGAGCTCTGCTTCTGAACGCTATCGACCGACGTAGTAACGGAAGGCAACTGCTGAGAGTTGTCAGCTGAATACTCTTGTGCTGCCGATGTTGAAGTCGAATCCGGCAAAGCCAAACTTGACAGCGCAGAATCGAAGAAATCGATAGAAGATGTCACTGGCGACAATGTCTCTCCGGTCTCTTGACTCTCATCAGACAAGGATGTCGTGATAAAAGGAGGCGAAGAGGATTCATTCTCATGTGTTGCTGGTGTCAGTGCAGTCGTGACAAGAGAAGTCCAGGAAGATCCACTCTCATTTGTTACTGGTGTTGAGGCAGTCGTGGCAGTCGATGGAGAAAGCAATTCTGGTTCGTTTGACGATGTTCCCGATGAGACCAGGTTGTTCACAGGGACAGCACCCTCGCTTGTTGAAGTGCTTGATGTTGCTTCGGACGAGTCGGGAACGACCGCTGAAATTTCAGTAGCAGCTGGTGCCGGGCTCAGCGATGAAGTGACCACACTGGGCTCTCCTGTGTGTACAGTTGATGGTGTACTTTCGGGCGCTTCGGAGGTGTGAAAGTCACTCTGCAGTTGCTCGCTTGGTGTAGTGGTTTCAATTGAGCTCAGAGTACCCACAGAAATCATGGAAGTTGTCGGTGCCAGTGTTGGCTCCGGCGTTGACTCCAATGTTGGTTCCGGTACTGCAGATACTGGCTCCGGTGCTGGCTTCGATGTCGCCTCAGATATTGGCTCAGATTTTGGCTCAGATATTGGTTCCGATGTTGGTTCCGGTACTGGCTTTGATGTTGCCTCAGATATTAGCTCAGATATCGGTTCCGATGTTGGTTCCCGTACTGCAGATGTGGCTGGTTCGCTAGTAAAGCTGTAAACACTGGACTCAGGAACAGGCAATGGAGGTGTCACGAGGGTAGGAGTCTCCGAAGAACTAGCAGGTGTGATCTCAGTTGGACCTTTATTCTCACTAAGGTTGCTGCCATCGTTAGACAGGGATTCAAGCAGCTCTGAAGGAACAATTGGGGGTGCCTCTGAGCTCACTATTTCCAGTGGAAAGCTCGTCGTTGTGGGAAGCTGCGTAAATGGGATTGGTGACTCCACAAAAGCTGAGGAATCCAATGTAGGTTCCGATGTGGATTCAGCTATTAACCAAGTTGGAGATTCATTATCACTTGCGGGATCTTCGGCGAGAGTTGATGGGCTCGGAGAAATCACGGCAGGCAGTTCAGAAGGCCACTGAGCCTCCGACTCAAAAGTGGCGAAAGTAGGGCCCGGAGCAAAGTCTTCGGAAGAGTCTATGCTCACCGATGGGCTCAGCACCCATTCAAAGAAGCTTGAACTTGTAGTGGGGAAGGTAAAGCTTTCCAGAGATTCAGGCTCAAAAGAAGAGCTTGTAGGTTGCTGAAGCGAGTCAAAATCTGGCTCCGGTGACAGGACGACAGACTCCCCGACCGAAACTTCAACAGGGCTGCTAGGATCTGTCACCGCAGGAGAAGGCGCATCGTCATAGCTTGAACTGGCAGCTGGCCAAGATGTTTCAACAGGCGCCAGGCTTTCCGCTGGCCACGGCTTCTGCTCACTCGCTAGATCCGAGAGGGTCGGCGTCAGCGAAGAAAATGTCTCTGGGGTGTACGCCACACTGGAAGACTCTATTCCGGTATACGCCTCCGACTTTCCAGTATCTTCTGAAGGCTCCTGTGTGTTTGGAAAGCCCTCGGTCGTTGATAAAGATGAAGTGTAAGCCGGTTCCGCAGGCACAGCAGAAAATTCTTCCCCACTACTGCTGGAAAGTATGGGAGCCAGAATCGTGCTCGTTGTTGGCGTTGTTGGCGATGTTGGCTCACTATTGAGGTATGTAGGCCACGTAATCTCTGAACTAGCAGACGACACTCCACCGAACACACTTCCCACAGCTTGTGAGGATTCAGAGGTGCGCTCGGGTTGACTAGATTGGGTCTCGACAACTGAGCTTACGGTGGGGTTCTCCCACGAAGTCTGGGCTGAAGTCTGAGCTGAAGTCTGAGCCAACGTGCTTTTCGACTCTTCGTCACGTGACGTCAACGATATCGAAGTGGCTTCAGTCACGGGCGTTTGGTACCAGGAAGCTTGCGTCTCCAGGGATACTGTGGTGATGGATTCGTTTCTGTTGGCGTTGAGAAACGAGTTGACGAGCCGCTGTACGTAGTTTTGATTGCTTTCGGAAATCGGGGCAGCCGCGGCACTGGACGCCAAGAGGGCCACCGTCAAGGGCAGTAAAACGGAGAGCTTCATCTAAAAGAAAAAGACTGGCGGGTTTGTGTAAAGAACGACTGGAGTTAGCGCTGGTAACGGCTTTGTGGACGAATAGCTGAACGAGTGGCTGGAAGAATGGCTGAACGAGTGGCTGGGAGAATGAACGTGACGATATGGTTTTTTGAGATGGTGTGTGTTATCGCCAGATAGCAAGATCTCTAAATTCCAGATTGCCAGATTTGAGCTCTACCGAATGAAAGGAAGCGTTGGCAGATGGATGGACGGCTAGGATCCAGAATAGATGCCTTGAAAAATTTGCCGGGTGTATCTGGGCGGCAGTTTTGACCAGGTAATAAAAGAGAGTGGTGGGTAAGGGGTTCACACCATAGACGGGAGTAGCCGTGTAAAACTGCGGGATTTTCTTTTCTTGGTTTTCAGTGCGCAGGGCGTGGGAAAAACAATGGCGGATAAAAAAAGAAAACTGACGATCTTTTTGCAGAGACTTTTTGCCGGCGGCTAGTGCGAATGAGAAAAGGACGAAAAGGAGAAATACAATTGACCCACTAACGTGTGGTGAGAGGATTCTGGTTTCTTGTGTTGTTGAAACCTCGGAATGTTAAGAGGGATGAATTGATGAACGAATGGATGAGGGCAATGTCGCAGAAAAGGAGATGTTGGAATAGCAGTATTTTGAAGTGGATCCAAAGGGTTATTGGATGGAGGAAGGGGGTGTGAGAAAGGAGGCGAGGACGCGCCTGCGGTGCCGAAGCAGGTGTGCATATATGGATATGCGCCTCAAGTGGAGACCTCCGTAGCAAACAATTTATATGCATGAATATTTTCTTTGTGTGCACGCATGCTCTGCACATGGTGTGCTTTGCGACATTTTCCGATTTCATTTTTAAAGGAGGCGTCTGGAGATGGGGCTTCTATGCAAGGGAGGTTGCGAGCGCGTTTTCGTGTTGATGATACATGAGGACGAAAGAGGACGATGGAAAACACAGGTAGACGACAAAACGCAGAAAGAAATTAAGACACGTGAATATTGCAATCTTTGGTGGTTATAGGGCTTTGTTTTGGTGAGAAAAATGATCCCGACACCGTCGAGATGAAGGAGGTTCTTGGGGACGCATCGAGCTGAGGTCTAGAGCATGCGCACGACTCTTGTTTGCGCCGGTTATATGCAGGCGCGACTCAGGTACCATTCGGCTCGGTTGGCCGATGCAGCCACCAAGTTCAAGTGCGTTCTCCAGCAGCGAGGGGTTTCACAATGAAATCTTCAGAGCAAGATCTTAGCCAAGTAGCGCCCAAACCAGCGAGGTGAGTTTGAAAACCGTGGTCCCTTGGTGGTTTATCCTTTGCGTTTTTGAAGTTTTGCACTTGTTTTTTTGCACTTCAGTTCTTTGCACTTCAGTTCTTTGCACCTGCAGTTTTTAAATAATCACGTGGTTTGTTCTGTTTTTGCCTCGTCTGGTTAGAATAGAGCTCCTGACTCAAACCAATTACATGTACCAGCAGCAATGTTGCGCCAGATGTAAGCCGAGAATCGGAGCCCAGAATTTTGTTCACGCTTTCTCTACGTAGTGTTTGTGCTCAGCTTTTTCGGGCGAAGGGTGCTTTTATTCTCTTTCACTTCCCAGTTCTTTCCCCTTAGCTAACCCTGAGGGCACAATTCCCTTTTTCGTGGGGAAAACAGGGTGGTTCTTTTCATTATTCACTGGCATTTCGTGGTTTATTTATTAGGGTTCGCACCCGCATTATGAGGTTGCGAATCCAGAACGCGATTGACTCAAGACATAGAGCGAAAAATTCGCACGCGGAAATGTGAAAAGTTCACGATTCCAAAAGGCTTGGCTCGGAACGGTCTCTTGACTTAGCTTCGTCTGAAATACCTGCTGAGGAAGAATAATGATTCCTGGGGGACTTAAGGCTGTTTGATGGTGTTTGTTCTGAAACTCGCGACTGCCTCCGTAAGTGGAATCTCTTGGAATCTCTAATTGGGCACTGGTCACGTGATGCCGATAAGACAAAGAAGAAATGAAAAGAGAGAGAGAGAAAGTCGTAAGCAGAACGAGTTATATGATTTCATTTTGTTGGAGGCTGATCCCGGGCTGGTCTTTGATTTTATTGCCTGTTTTGGTTTTCTTTGGCCTGTTCACATGAGCAGTAATCTCACACTGCCTCGTTGAAGTGGTCGCTGAGAAGGCGCGCAATATACAATTGATGGTGAGAATGACTTGACAATCGGTTTTCACTAAAGGCCAAGGTTGTGACGCATTTCTAGGGAATAAAAAGATAAGTCTATCTAAATTTCTTTATTCAATTAATGGTGGTCTTTGCAGGAATCGGTTGCGCCGCTTTGTCTGGAGACTGGTAATTGGAAAGTAACTTGAAACGTGACTGCAAATTTCGGACAGTCTCATAACCACGAAATCACCTGGGTGAAACATACAACACTCGTCCGATTTTCAGATTAAAGTGTACTAAACGAAGCAGTTTCCAATAGTTGTCTTGTCTTGAAGGAGTCACGTGCCCCTAATTCTAACTATTATGAACTCAGATTAAACTCGGTTAAACTCTTTCCCATCACTTAATACTAAATCCACGAATCAATAGATAAATCATTTGTATTTAAGCTGGCAGGTGCGATCAAAAACAGAGTTCCATACGTTTCAGTTATTAAAGCAGAAAACATTACCTTTGCAGAACCCCTGTACATCCAGAATCAGATAGTCTTTTTAACTCTTGGAAAAAAACCGAGGAAGCTTGTTGAAGCTTGACGAAAACTGCCGCATTTATCTTTTTTTTGGACTGATACATCCGTAACAGTGTAGTTTAGACCTAAAATAGACCTGCTTTTCCTACTTATGTGTCTACAACGAGAACGATTCAAAAATCGCAGTGGACTGTTAATGGAGATGATCGCAAAATTGGTGATTCGTAGGACTGTGAGATCTGGAACATTTTCAAGATTGAAGACAAAAAAAGGAAACAGAGACAGAAGCAGCAACAAAAGATTATCGGAAACAAATTCCGCTTGCCCTTTCTTCCACTTCTGGCCACTTCCCTGTTCTTACCGTGTCGCGTGCCCCTACTGTCTACAGATAAGATCAGATCATCCAGATAAGGACACCCAACAACACCCGTACACCGCGGACTTGGCACAATCAATCTCACCCGTCACTGATGTGGCTAGATAACGTTGATCATCACTGTTTCCATCCCCCCCGATCACTTTTCCCGTCCATGTCTCGATTGCGTCGTCTCGATCGCGCCATTCTTTCTGAGATCTCGGATACGGATCCCATTGACACCGATGATCAGGAGCAGCTCATTGCACATTTGGCCCAACAAAACGATGCTTCGTTAAGGACATGTATTCGATTTCTTGTATCTTCGATTCTCGTTGAAATTCCCGTGTCTATTTTTACCATGAGACACTCTGTAGGCGGGACTCGACCAGTGGCGTTGCTCTTGATATGCCACGTGTTGACGCTCATCAACTGTTTGTATGATTTTAAGCGACCCGAAAGAATCGACAACGATGAAGTATTTGGTGGCCGTGCGGGACATAGTTCTACCTCAGTTTTGGGCAAGTCTGAAACAGTGAAAAGGTGGCTTTTGTCCTTCTACGGCATTTTTTGCCTCAATGTTGTAGTGCTTCTTCAGCTTTTGTCACAAGTATATGCGGCTCACTCTTTTAGGGTGATCGACACTTTACTTGTGCTTCCATTGATCAACCTAGTTGCCGTGGCGGTTTTCCGTAGATGGTACGGAAGCATGACCCGAGAAATCCAAGATCTTCATGGTCTCAAGTATAAGTTCAAAACAGCATGAGGAAATAGGAGATCTTAGCTTTCTTGATAAAGGCTTTGGGTTCAAGTACTGGCCCTTCCCTATGATGCAGAACAGTCTGGGCAGTTAGGGCTTGGTTTGGCTTGGTTATTACAATGAGCCTTTTCACATAAGCCCGTCCAAGTAAATGAAATATAAAAAGAAGGATTAGGGATTTCAAAATTACTCGATCCTGGAATTGGGTATTCGGTTGGTAGAGAAGTACTGACGTATCTAGTGGGCTCGCCGGCGATAGACGCGAAAACGCGTCTCGAGCTGGAATTGGCTTGAACCCTAGAACGACAACAACTATTCATGGCACCGGAAATGTGTTAAGATGACTCCAATATCAATTTCTTTGGATGTAAGAGTGGAATTTGCAATACAAGGATATGAAATAGGCTGCTAGGTCTTCAGCATTGAAGCGGCGAGGGTTTGCAAAAACCCACACCCAACCTTCATAAAATGGATGAAAGACGTTCAATTTCGGGTCGGCATGCATGATCAGTGCCATTAATTGGCAATCACTGAGAAGATTTCCGTTTGTGATGGGGCTGTTAAAGTACTACTACGTGGAATTCCGTCTTGCTACTGTTAGTCTGGAGAAATGGCAGCTTTTTTTGTCCATTGCTTAGAGAATCTTCCTTCTAATAGATTGGAAAAATTGCATGCTCAACGCTTTGATAAGGTATAGAGAACTACTCGATGACATTACTGAATGTTACGACTACAAATAGGCAAAGCTTCAGCCACGAGAATACTCTAAAAGTGTCTCAAATACGTCGGAAACACATTACAAGAATATGGCTAACCCATCGCTGACCAGGATCTCCATAAAGGGACCAAATTTCCAGATTCAACTTCTTGTCCAGTACAACCTTGCTTGGAATATAGTATATATAGAATTAAGCATAGTGAAACAAAGCGATCCACATCCTCCCTCTTGATCGAACCCTGCGTTTGATGTTATGTAAGAATCCTAACAGAATAATGGGTGCGAAAATGGGAGGGCTGGGGTGCGTGCAAGTTTTCAACAGACCTCTTATTTTGTCCTCACTGGTTCTGATAATGGTTCTGGTAATGTTTCTGGTAATGTTTCTGATAATGGTTCTGAATATGTTTCTGACAATGTTTCTGATAATCGTTTTGATAATGGTTCTGAATATGTTTCTGATGATGGTTCTGAATATGTTTCTGAATATTGTTCTGAAAATGTTTCTGAATATGTTTCTGATAATGGTTCTGATAATCGTTTTGATAATGGTTCTGAATATGTTTCTGACAATGTTTCTGAATATGTTTCTGATAACGTTTCTGAATATGTTTCTGATAATCGTTTTGATAATGGTTCTGAATATGTTTCTGACAATGTTTCTGAAAATGTTTCTGAATATGTTTCTGATGATGGTTCTGAATATGTTTCTGAATATTGTTCTGAAAATGTTTCTGATAACGTTTCTGAATATGTTTCTGATAATCGTTTTGATAATGGTTCTGAATATGTTTCTGACAATGTTTCTGAAAATGTTTCTGAATATGTTTCTGACAATAATTCTGCTAATAATTCTGCCAATAACTCTGATAACGTTTCTGATAACGTTTCTAATAACGTTTCTAATAACGTTTGTGATGATTTTTCCAATAGTGGGTCTGCTAAAACAAAACCTAGATACCACACTCCTCTCATATAACGAAAATCACCTCTCTCAACTTAT
Organism: Metschnikowia lunata; assembly: GCA_030583235.1. Classification (NCBI taxonomy): domain Eukaryota; kingdom Fungi; phylum Ascomycota; class Pichiomycetes; order Serinales; family Metschnikowiaceae; genus Metschnikowia; species Metschnikowia lunata. The sequence goes on along the minus strand of JAJMHP010000014.1, from coordinate 162,287 downwards.
GCTTGTATTGACCCCATACTATAACTATGCTACATACTCAAGCTGCTCACCCTCGCGGCGTCTCATATACTCTTTATCGAGCAAGTACTCGATAGCTCTCGTAAGATCAATGGGTTTCGCCTTGAACCTCGAATGTGCCTGGAACAACACCTCATTGACCAAGTCGTTGTGCTTCATTACTTTCCTTGCTTTCATGATTTGGACAATGCTGGCCGTGAGGTAGTTTCTTCTGGACTCGTCGATCTCTCTGGTGGTGTGAACCTTTGAAGATGCAAAACGTCTAGCGAGCAAAAATGTCGACATCGAAGAATATTAAATCAATCCGAATCGAGAGTGGGTGAGTGGTGTGATGCAGCTCACCACGAAAAGGTTGTCAGACAGAATATTAGAAATTCGCAAGGAACTATAGGGAGATTGGATTTCGAAAACTCACTTCGTGGAGCCAAATTTGAAGCAGATAAACCTATCAATTAAATACAGCCTTGTTGCGGATGATATGGTGCTTTCCGATCACAGCCGATATTATAAAACCCTTGTAATTCAGGTTCAGGAACTGGCTTCCCCCCAAAGTCGAGAGGTTTTGGAACCCTTATAAGCACCCACAGATGAGGTGTGAGTCAAACGACTTGCAGAAAATCTCACTTCATATTGAGCCTAAATCAAATATTCCGGTGAATTCGGTTGGAATGGTCTTGAGAAGGTTCTACACGGCGTATGAAAAGACCTGTCAAACGATCATTTCCTCGCATAGGAATATGGCTACTGTCGAGCGAAGCATGGGAAGAAGACAAAAGATGAAGCAATGTATAAGAGCAAGTTCCAGCAAATCTTCTAGTGAAGAATAACATACAAGAAAAGTCGGAGGCATATAAGCCAAGATGATCGATCAGAACAGGCGTCTAAACTGGTCGCAGGAAATCTAGGGCGCCATTACCTGGCATTCATAACGTGTGGTATCTGCCAAAAACCAGGCTGTAAGAGGAAGGCACAAACTCTTAAATTTATTTTACAGTTTTTCATTTTTTGTACTATAAATAACTTGATTTTTGTGTCAGGTGTGAGTTTTGATGCCGGGCGAGCCTGTAGGGTACGTTCGTAACCGCCTCGCTTCCAGTACTATCGAGGGCAGTTTAAGGCTACTGAAGTTGATCTGAAAGTTTGTGGCTGGTTAAGTTTATCTGGGAGTTTGTGGTTATTGTTGCAAATTTACGGTAATCGAGACCGTGAATATGGTACATGCACGACGTTCCCATCTCGGGAGAAAATTTTTTCATAGCACGCGGATGATAGACCTGGGTTATTCCTCTTTACCGATAGAATAGTCTAATAGATAGAATTAGGTTTGGGAACGTATTTAACACGTCGTTTCCATTACATTTCAACATTGCTGCCCATTGTAAACTCCCGACACCTGATTTATAAGGAGTCTTCATGCGACCTGACAACGGTTTCGATGTCTCCACAGGAGTTTTGAAGAAACAATCTTCTTATGGATTGTTACTCGAACCATAGCCATCGTAATCTACCTTTATGGGTATCCACTTCGGAGTAATACCTTGATTGTTGAACTTGTCCAAAAGGTTCTTCAAAAACTTTTTCTGGGACATGGAATATCCCGATGGAGTACGGGTGAACTCAATTCCTAGGTATTCCGAAACTAGGCCGAAATACTTTAGATCGAATAATCCTTTCAACTCGTTTTTGAATACTTCAAGTGTTCTCTCGTTTTCCGCCACAAGGAATAGGTCGTCCACATATAAAGCCACGATGAGTTTTCCATGAGTTGAATATCTCTTGAAAGTAGTTTCATCGATGGCATTTTGTTCAAATCCCAATTCCATCAACTTTTTAGCAAGAAAGACGTACCATTCGTATCCGGCTTGTTTCGTGCCGTAAACGGATTTTTTGAGTAGCCAGCAGTGTCCCTCTATTTCGTAACCAGGTGGAGGTTTCACCTAGATCTCTTCCCCCTTGGGCAATGGTGCGTTCAAGTTAGCCAGTTTTATGTCGAGATGATGGATTGGGAAATCAAATTCCGCGGCTATCAGAGTAAGAGTACGAATCCACAGTAGTTCGACAACTGGCGACAGTACGCGGTTTCGGTTGTAGTTTACTCCTTCTTTTTGGCGAAAACCTTGTACGACACACCGTGCTTTGTAGACCGCTCCCTTCAAATCGTCCTCCTTGTAAGTGTGTACCCATCGAGTAGGAATGATAGGACCATTCGGGGGGATTGGTCGGATTTCATACACACCCATATCAGCGAATTTGTCAAGCTCATCCTGTTCCGCCTTCCGCCTTTCCGCCAGTCTGCTTCGTCCCAACAAAATGCTATTTACTCTTTTCGTTTCTTGGTCATTCACCTCCTGCAATGACCTTTCTCTGTACCTCATTGGTCGTTTCACGATTCTTCCTGAACGCGTTTTATAGCCCTCGTTTTGTAACCCTTCGTTTCTCCCAGATACCCGCGAGTTCGTATCCGGTACCCGGCTTCCATATTGTTTCACCTGGGTAGGCTCTGGCGCAATCGACGTTGGTTCTGCTCCAGTGGAGACGCTCTTATGTTCGGGACATTTACAGGTGGACCCGCCACAAGATACACCACATGTGACGGCGGTCCGAATTCAGTTCTGGGAAAGTCTGAAACCGGTACTGTCTCGATCTTTCTTCGTTCCTGATGCTGGCTCGAGTAGTGCTGTATCGCACAGTCTAAGTACGGCGCACATTGATCTGATTTAGGATGTAAAATTCATTGTTTTCGTACAGGGCTATCGGACCGGGGCGAATTTCGAAATCGGATAGGAATAGACGAAAATACGACAATGTACCAAAGTTTGAAGGACCTCATCACACCGTGGAACATGAAGAGGATTAAGCTCTTAATAAAAATAGAAGCCATTGGCTATATTTTAAAAGACTACTCTTCATGGCTCAGGAAGTGAGAACAGAAATATGGCTTGTAATTTGTTCTTACTTCAAACTGTGGAGACATGGGTATCTGCGTCAATGACTTTCCTTGTGCAAGTCCACGGCCTCCAAAAACGATGATATCAAGTAAGCCAAGTGCCAAGCTGGAGTAGGCCAAGGGCTCAATGAAAAAAATAATATTTCGTGCTTCCAATTTGCGCGTCTGAACGCTTCATGTGCTCTGTTCCTTCTGCTGCGAGGTGTCTCATTTAGGCAAGTTGCAGTCAACGGCCTGACAATAATAACCTGCGGAAAAATGGTGTTGCAAGACTTGGCATTATTACAAATCGAGTGAGTCGATGCCAAGTCGGGTCTAACTATATAAGGACCGGGTCTCCCACCCTAAGTATTGGAAAGCCAGACTGGTATTACAGGAAGATCTCAACTAATACACAGTTCAGATATAAGAGCCCTGACATGTGCTTTCACCGGAAAGTGGTGTAATGAAAAGTGGGGGATTTTTATCCTTGTGAGAATAAACCCAATTAGTGATGGGTTTATTCCTCCTTCAGTAGATTTCTAATCCACTGGTGTTTTTCTTTCGATAGTGGTAGGATACTCCGAAAAAGTCGTGACATCTGAGTACATAGATTTTGGACAAGTATACCCGAAAGGCTAGTAAAGCTAGTCGGAATTTCCACTTTTGCGGTAGAAATAAGTATTTTTGAAGCGATTCAGTTAACTCACTGAAGGATATGAGCTGGCTTGGAAACAACAGTTCTAACAGAAGAAAAAGTTCAAGAATGGCACCACTATAGCACCAAAAGAAGCATGTTTTGGGGTGATTCAGTATGAAAATGATTCCTGAGACAAGTCAGTCAGTCGTCTAGTAATTATACGAGCGGAACCCTTCGAAACTATTGATACGGTTCTAAGGCCTTTCGAAATTCCCTCAGTCATTTCCACAATGACTGTAAGAAGAATAAAGGCTATCCGTTGAACGAAATCGTATTTTCGTATCCGATTCTAGGGGACATCGTCTTCGTATATACGAATATTGAAACTCCTTGTTTTCTCACAACCGTATAATTGCTATTTATGTCGATGTACTAAAGACACAGCACTGGTCTCAAGCACTCCCCAAATCTTTCCCAATTCCTTAGTCTTTTCGGTATTCCCTACTTTTTTCCAGATCAACCCTGAATCGTTTCAAGCATGAATTCTATTGAGATGAAAGACCAATGATTCAATCATGTCAGACAACCCGGCTAGCGTCTATGAATGTAAGCGTGCTTTTACAATTTTCGAAGTTTCTTGATACTTTCCTACTAAACACTAAACAATCATCGCTCCAAAAAACAAAGCTAACAACTACTTGACCTCGAAAACAAAAGAAAAGCACTTGCTAAAGTTTGCTGGGATATTCTGCATATACGAACTCCTTTCACTCGGAATTAAACGAGCGAGCGAAAAGACGCGATTTGCTTGAGACTTTCAACCACATTCTCGCTAGCTCAAATTCAAGAGCAATCGGCGTTATCACAAAAACGGTTTTCTGCCAGCGGCATGCAAACTATGTGCAAACTGCTCTGCCCCCCGACGAATTCGGGGCTAGCACTAGCTTGGTGGCTTAGCCTGGCTTGGCTCGCGTCAGCGTGGCAAATTCGAAGCAAACAAAACGGGTCAGCCACAGTTAAAAAGCGCGACAGTCGTCATGTAGCACACGTCACCGTGGCTGCTGCCCACAGCAATCCCAACCGTACGCATCAGCCGCACCTCGGGATTTTTCGCATAATCACCCAGAAGTAACCTCTTCATTCAAATTTTGACCAAATTCCTCCGAAGCTTAGTAACAGGAATCATCGGAGTCAAGTTGGCAATCGCTTTGCAACGAGAGCGTTGGGTCAGCTTTGAGATGTGCTTTGCCGCGTGCAGTTCGGTTACGCATGTATGGTATCCGTATGCAGGCGTGGCACAGCAACTAAATCACAAGTCCCCGAAAGGCTAGAAAAAAACTTCTGTGGGCGATGAGCTAAGTCACAGTGCCGCCATGCATTAGTGCCTCGATTATCGGAAATAAATTCCCTTTGTACCCAGCGGCCAATTTCAACCAAGTGTACTTCAAAATGTTGGGAAGCCTCTTGGTATTGATATTTAAATGAATAAAAAAAAGGACACCTTTTCATGTTATTTACAACAACCTGAAAGAGGGTTTAACGCCGAATCAGCTTGACCGAGTTAGGCCGAAAATGCAATGCCCGAAACGGCTTGCCAAAAGCGGTTTGCCGACAGATTTGGCCAAAAACAATTTGCCAGGTTTAGCCGGGAGCAAACAAGCGAGGGGTGCGGAAAGGTGAGGGCACATGTCAGACGGGAAAAAGAGCGCTAATTCCGTGAGTGATGCATTGATTTTTTGTTAAGAGACTTCCGGGGGCACGGGCAACGCTAGATCAAGAGGCGTGGGGGAACATCGGCCACCAAGGGCCGGAAGTCGGCCAGTTTCACTTCCGGGTGCAACCCCCGGAATCACCTTCTTCTGCGACCCCCGATTGCGGACTGACGGTATTGCCCAGACAAAAAACTTAACCTGGGCACTTTTGGTGAAGGGCCAGTGGCCCCAGAAGGAAGTTGCATGCGACGGTCATTGTTTTTTTGTTTTTGTTTTTTTAAATATATCTTCCTTTTATGTGACGGAAATATTTGGACGAGTCTAGAAGAGTCCAGACCAGGCTGTATCTTCGTAGCCACAAAAGGGGGACAGAAATGTCGTTAGTATATTTTTCTTTTACTTCTTCAGGCGAACAGCGCGGCCCAAATTACGAAGGAGTGCGGAGTAACAAGAGCGACACTGGGCCATGGGCACACCTGTTGGCGTGCTTCAGGTTTGTTTCATCCATAAGAGGAAAAAGTCTTGGGGAAGGAAAGAAAAATAATGAAACCAAAAAAAAAAAAAAAAAAAAAAATGTCGTCACCAACAAAGGTGTTCACTAATCAATGAAAAATTGACCGACACAGGAACACGAGAAAAAGGAGTCAAGGGGCAAGAAAATAGAAAGATAAGGATAAGGGAACAGTGAACAAGGATTCGGCATAGGTGAGCCCAGCCCGACTCAAACTGGAAAGTAATTGACCGAAGCAACATAAAACATTCGTAGTGAGTAAAACTACTTCTTTATGGGACCTGAATTCCAGGCATTATTTGCTCGTAATCTAGGCTTCACCACATGACTCATCGAATGCGGATGGCCAGACTGGCAATGCAGTCAACCCCGCAAAAAGGCTGGAATGGCAGCGTGGGCGAGCATGGCCCAGCGTGGCCCTTGGGCGAAACGTGGCCGGGAGGCCCAGCGTAGTGGAACGTGGGGCCCAAACGGGAAATTCAAAGCCCCGGCAAGTTCCGAGGGCGCAATCCTTGCCGACGGGTCTCGACCGCGAATCAATTCCTGCATCCAACTGTGCCGTCCACCCCTGCCCTCGGTTCTCGCGAAACTATTACTCACTTCTAGATCTTCCAAATTTAAAAACGTGACAAGGTGCAATATGCGCATGGCGTATATATAATCGCACGGGCGCTACACTTTTCAAAGCCTGGCACCTTTTTCTCCTTACCACCTTTGATCCACGTTTTGAATCCAAGCACAGCCGGAAAATTCTGCTGCTTGTCGATACTATACTACTAGTCTTAATCTACCAGACTACTGTTTTTGATTGAGCCACTTTTTTGCTCGCTAATTTTACCTAGGAAAGAAGGGTGCTGGCCAAGTCCTTTTTCACACGTACATAGTCGGCTGCATTTACAACCACAAAAACACAAACACCGCCATGGATTCGGACGCTTTCAATAGCTACTGCATCACCTGTGACCAGCTATGCAGCGAAAACTCCGTCTACTGTTCCAACACATGCAAGGAGAAGGACGAACAACAGTCCAACTCTGTTCTACAATCGTTTAACGCCGATATCGTGTCGCCGTTACTCACGCCTTCGCTTTATCAGCACACACAAAACATGCCCTTGGCGGAAAGCATAGGGTCACCTTTGCTATTACCGGCCAGCGTTCAGGGGGAATCGAGTTTGGGGGACTTTTCCTTAAACTACTCGCTCAGCCAGCCTTTGACTCTGAGCAAGGCCATTGCTTCGACTTCACACAATTACCGCTTATGGTTGAATGGTATGTGAGGGTGGAAGGTTCTACAGTAACGAAAGAGAAGTGTTCTTTGAGAAGAAGCTTCAGGTGGGGTGGCAGCATTCTACAGAAGAGTGTTGTTCAGCGCCTATCCAAACAAAGGTTAAAGCTAAAAAGGTTATAAAAAGGTCAAAAAAAAATGGGAAGGGTACATAGGATATAATAGAAGAAATTTTCAAAATATGTTTGGTGACGTCAAGAGGGCTTATTGGTTTTGGGAGTTTAACTATGGAAGGAATTCAAGCCATGTAATGGTAATACACGGAAAAATTTGGACCTCAAAGGTTAAAATCATTGGTTCACGTTCTTGCAAGCAAACGCAGGGCCTAAAATTCCAATATGGAAAATTTTTTACCTCATGCCAAGTTTATTATCTTTCCCGGAAATGTTTTCCTAGTATGCACTTGGTTCCTGTGCTGAGACTGCACATATGTCGAATGTTCCAGATCCTGCCGCACGTTGCTGCACTCTCACGGAGTCCGTGTGCGCCACAACGCCTCAACACACACCAAAGGTCTCAGTCCGCCCACGTTTTGCGCGGGGCCACGCCGCGGCCACGCGTTCACGCATTGCCCATTGGCCCCACCCCGGAAGTCGCGGCCTGATTCACATTCACCTTGTCTATGCTGTCATTCGCTCGCCGAGCGCGTGCTGCTGTGCGCTTTCCCATAATGGCGGAATCTTCTCTGGTTCGTCTTCAAAAAAAAAAAAAAAAAAAAAAAGATATTTCTTGTCTTGTCTTGTCTTTTGTTGAGTCTGAGGAACATTCACGTGAATCTGGAATTGAGGCTTTCGGCATGGCCCAACTTGGGCAAGCTCATTCCCCACCCCCCGATCACAGCAATCACCCCAGAAAAGCTTAATCTAAGCCTTTTTCTGGGCACTTGCAAATTAGCCGATGGTAGGTTTTACGCAGCGATATTTTTGCGAAGTTCCCATTTACTGAGGGGCGGAAGTACCCGAAGAAGACAGAAATGCCCCAGGTGGTGGCCGCTGCCAATTTCCCACCATAACCCTGACATGGCCGTGGGGGGGTAATAATTTTTCGGGCCACGCGGTCACTGGGTCACTGGGTCTTGGCACCACAAGATCATGAAACCTTGGGGTCACATCCCCGCCCGCACCCACCTTGGGCAGGCACGGCCAATTTACTCCCCAAGACCGCAAAGTTCCGCGCACGAGGCCCCAATACCCCTATTTTAAACGTGTCCCCTCTTGTTTATCTTTGGTCAAAATCTAGGTACTTCGGGGATTAGGGGCAAAGATAAGGATTGCGATAAGAGAAGGGAGCGGTAAACCCCTATCATGCGGAAAAGGGGTGTCGGATTAGCGGGGCCCATCAGGCCACGAGGGGCCACGAGGGGCCACGAGGGGCCACGGGTCTTGGCATTCGCAGCCAAAAGTCTGGGGTAACCCATGAAATTATCCTCAAATCACTCATTCTCAAAATCAACTGGGTCATGATCCTACTCCCTATCTCTGCTATCCCCAAAATCAACTGGGTCATGATCCCACTCCCTATCTCTGCTATCCCCAATATCAACTGGGTCATGATCCTACCCCCCCATCTCTGCCATCCCCAATATCAACTGGGTCATGATCCTACTCCCTATCTCTGCTATCCCCAAAATCAATTGGGTCGTGATCCTACCCCCCATCTCTGCTATCCCCAATATCAACTGGGTCGTGATCCTACCCCTACCTCTGCCATCCCCAAAATCAACTGGGTCATGATCCCACTCCCTATCTCTGCTATCCCCAATATCAACTGGGTCATGATCCTACTCCCTATCTCTGCTATTGATCCCACTCCCTATCTCTGCTATCCCCAATATCAACTGGGTCATGATCCTACCCCTATCTCTGCTATCCCCAAAATCAACTGGGTCATGATCCCACTCCCCATCTCTGCTATCCCCAATATCAACTGGGTCATGATCCCACTCCCTATCTCTGCTATCCCCAAAATCAACTGGGTCATGATCCCACTCCCTATCTCTGCTATCCCCAAAATCAACTGGGTCATGATCCCACTCCCTATCTCTGCTATCCCCAATATCAACTGGGTCATGATCCTACTCCCTATCTCTGCTATTGATCCCACTCCCTATCTCTGCTATCCCCAATATCAACTGGGTCATGATCCTACCCCTATCTCTGCTTACATCCTTTGTAATTACGAGTCTATCCTTCAACACAATTTCCTCTGTTCACTCTTTTGACTCGTGCAACATTTAATTCTCGTCTATACGCCTTCCTATTAATGTAAAAGTTCATCCTAGGGCACATTGAATAAAGGAACTGACAAATGTCCCCCGCAGATCTGCACCTGTTTCTTCTCCAAGATATTTTCAATACTACACAGAGTTTAGCAGTTTAATTGGCACCCAATTTACTGTTCTTCGGTCAAGAACGTGTTCGGGAAGATTAAGGATAACTTAAATGATGGATAGTGCCGTTTTTTTTTTTTTTTTTTTTTTTTTTGATGAGTCTTGATTAAGTTCATCGATCATATGGCCCGGTGCTTATTTCCTCGTCATACCGAGAGCAATAAGGATCTTAAATACATGGTAAAGAAAGCAGGTACACTCAGAGGCCAATAAAACTGATCAACTAACATGCAGTACAATATTTGGAGATAGTAGTTGCCAGTTGGCGTGTGCCTGGTGCGCACTGGGTGTCTCACCACATTTCCTCTCCACTAAACAAGCCAAATCTACTAGATTCAAAGAAGCAAAAAATGAAGAATAACAAAATGAAGCAAAAATCATGATGGAAAATAGGGAACATAACCGGGAAAGAAAATTAGAAATAGCCGAGAAAAGAAAATTACCCGTTTCCTCTCTCGCAATACGGTCCTTCCCGTACAGCCTTCATTATTCTTCTCCCCACCCCAAACCCGAATTTGTGCTGCGCACGCCTTCGCTCTCGCGCGAGAAATTTCATCTCCAACACCATCTTTACTACCACTTCGTCTGTCGCCTCTTGCACCACGCACACCCCGTTTCCCCATGTTTGGCGCGTTCAGATCGACGCTTGTGGCTCAGGGAGGCTATCTCTGGAAGAAAGCCCCGCGGCTTTCCGTGCCGCAGAAGACCAGGATGAAGAACAGAATGAGGCTTGTTGATTCCAACATCAAGGTTCTTTTTGAGTCGTTGAAGTCCGCCGACGGCACCTCGACCAACTGCAAAAAGATCGACAATCTCTACTTCAACCTCCCACGCGAGTCACAAATGAGTGCTCGGGACAAATACACCACTTTTGATAAGAAGGCCAAGGGCTATAGAAAGTCTGTGCATTTGGTGCCTAAATGGACCAAGACCACCTTCAGAGAAAACCCCAAATACTTCTAAGTTTGCAGTTTCTTGCTGCTTCTTGTATCTGGGGGTGGTTTTTGTTGCCACGAATTCCGGGCAAAAGCGATTCTTGCATCTGTATATAGCTCTATTGTCAATGACACACTTCACTTCATGATCATGATCCGATCGTGATTCTTGCAAAGCAAACAACTTTAGTCTTCCGTATTTCCCACTTGTTCCCAGATGTAGTTGCTGATAAAATAGTCCAGAAATTTAGGATCAACATCAAGAACTTTTGCTGGGTCGGACTTGCGGTCGCTGAAAATGACGATTTTGTCGTTGTCGCCCGTTTCGGACTCCTCGATATGGATCCCAAACTTCTTGAAAAGCATGATTTTCATCGTAGCCAGGTTTAGGTTCGAGTTGGTGTTGATGGCCAATGCCGAAGCCTTTTGTTCGTTGAGTTCCTCCTCTCGCCGGGTCAATTCCATCTCCATGCTTTGCATTTGCAGAATGCGGCTTTCAATTTCCGAGAGCTGCTTCGCTAGCGATATTTTCTTGTGGTCTAGTTTGGCCGTGTGCTCGTTTATAAGGCTGAAAACGTCTTTTTCCGTCGATTCTGGCAATTTTGTGCCACCCGAGCCGGCGTTTTTGCTGTCCACTTCCTCTGCCACGCGGAGCTGATCATACACCTCCTTTGTGGGTCGGCGTAAGACATCAACCTCGGCTTTCGCCACACTTAGTTCGCTTTCGAGCCGGGTAACTGCATCTTGTGCTCGTTTTTCTTCGTCTTGCCATCGCTGGGATACTCGGGCACCCAGTTCGTTGATTCGGGCGATGCTGTCCACATCAGGCTTTGTCTCAAAGCCTTCGATCGCCGAGTATATGAGCACTTCTGGTGCTTCGTCTAGCATTAAGAGTTGTTTGGTGAGAAAGGTGGCCGGAAAGCGGTCTAAAAGTCGTGGAAGTCGTTTAAATTGCGGGGAAAAAGACGGTATGGTTTGTCTTGTCTTTCTAGTTGCACTAGACAAGTCAAAGAGGCAGACCTTTGGTGGAGTTCTAAGGTATGGAGCGTCTATTTCGTTGTAGCCTATAATGTTTGCATCCCATGTGTTGCGGTCTGCAGTCCAACAAGTGCATGTAAACAAGTGCATGAAAACAAGCGCGCGTCCCGCATTAAGCCAAGAGAGAGAAAAAGTCTCAGAAAGTAAAAGTATAAGGATTGAGTAGCTTCGTGAATTCTTTTGTTTTGTATCTTTTTGCTTGTTCAACCTTTTTTTTGTATTTTAGCCTGTCTTCTTTGCTTTTGACCTTTGCTTTATTAAATAATCTCCTTGCTCCTCTCCTAGTGTTTTGCCGTTCCTGGCCCATTTGTAGTAATGAATCCATGGCTTTTACAGTTTGCTCGCGCTATAGGGGAATTGTATATATAAGATTTCCTCGTTCCTCGGTTGTTGCTTCATGCTTGTCCGGGAAATCGGGTGCATATCCACAATTATCGAGGAGTTCTGGTTCTTCGATCGTTTCTTTCGGCAATGTTGCATTGTTATAGCAAATTGAGAATATGGTTTATATGGCTGCAAAACTTTGGGAGTCTAGATTCGCACCAGAAAAACATCGTGGAAACTGGAAATTGTCTATGTGGAATCGAAGACGTTCTTTCAACGCGCTAAATAAGTCGAAAAACCTTAATCCTAGGCCTTTTACCCCTGTATTCAGGTGGGGTTCAATGGCCTGAAGTGATGTAACAAAATATTGTAACACCATCACTGGCGTCATCCCGGATACGTTTCGAGGTGAAAAGCGAATTCAACAATGTGACACTTGGGCGTATACAGAAGTGCCGGAGTCGAGTCGAGACGAAAGAAAGCTTGATACGTAAAGAAGGGAAATTTAAAAAGGAAACCACAGCGATTCTCAAAAGTTTCAGATGAACATGCTCGACTGTTTGGAACCAAAATACCGCTCAAAATGAAAGACGTGCAACCGGATGACAGAGTCTGAGTAAAGGATGTCGAAGAAGTCTGAGTAAAGGATGTCGAAGAAGTCTTAGAGAAGGATGTCGAAGAAGTCTTAGAGAAGGAGGTCAAATAAACCTTACACAAGGATGTCAAATAAACCTTACAGAAGGATGTCAAATAAACCTTACAGAAGGATGTCAAATAAACCTTACAGAAGGATGTCAAATAAACCTTAGATAGAGCAAAGACAGCCACGAGGCAAGCAACCCCCGTTCTCATAATTCACACAACGGACGCTCTATTTAGGCTAAAACATCGACCATTTGGATGGGCATAACGTCAAACATTTTAGAAATACGTCAGTTGGGTCAAGACCATAAGGGCAGAAGGGAATACTTCATGAGAAAGAGAAGATACCTGTCATTTCTTACGCAGTGTGTTTCAAGAGGCACCCTGTCAAGTTGTGCACAATTACTTTTGAAGGGAGTGTCTGGGTGCAGTGACGTGTGTTAAGTGATAATATTATTACATTACATTAAAACTACAGTATAACACCCCTAAGTGGCTCGCTTTTTGCGAAATTTATCATAACTAACCTCGATTTTGAATCAATTTTATTTAACACACAGAACTAAAATTAAAGATGAAACCACTAGTCTTTTTTCGTACACGTTTCAATTCTATGGCCTGGCAATCTGCATTTTCCACAAAGCCGTTTCAGCTTTTTACGTCCCGTTGAGCCAATGTTCACAATTTCGTCTAAATTGTTGAGATTGAATTCTAACGCTTTTGTAGGGGGTAACGAGATCTGCTCCACGTCCTCGACAGATAAATCACATTCCTTGAGGTACTTTCTTTTCGATCTTGACTTCTTTTTCTTGAGTTCAGTCATTGCTTCCTTTTGTTTGTGCAATTCTTGTTCGAAAACATCTGTTCTGGTGAACGCGCAAAGTACCTGTTCTGAATATTTCGCCATGATGACCTTGAGCGGCCTTCGAGGGCCATGACTCACATTTTGAATGAATTTAGCAAATTCTGTCTCTAAATCCATTATTTCATCATACTTTGAAGGAAAAAACAAAAGGTCTCTTGATGACATTCTTCCTTCTCCATCAACCCGTGCGCTGGTGTAAGAAAACTTCGTGGAAGCTTATCGATAACACGATCTGGATCGAATGGAAGCAAGCCAGACATTCGAAAAAGCACTATCGATCATTGAGGCGGAAAAAGCACCTCTTCTGGCTTCGGGGTATGCAGAAAGGAACTCATGTTTGTCGATACGATGAAGAGCCTGCATCTTAATCTGCCCGATCTTTCTGTACTCTCGTTTCAATACTGCAAAGCAGACAAGATCAAGAGGCTGAAGACGATGCGAAGTATGTGGGGGCACGCACTGAATCAACATCTTATGTTTATCACATTTTTCTGGAGCTCTGGGGCCAAATAACTTCCATGGCCATCGAAAACAAAAGACGATGTTCACCTACTCTGCGAACATCCGATTGAGGAATAAAGACTTTTTCGAGCCACTTGAGTCCCAAACTGTCGTTTGTCCATCCATTGTCACTTACGCCAATGCGCCATTTCCTTTCTAGGCCTTCAAACCAACCCTGTTGCAGTCATTTGGCCCTGATTGCAGTCATTTAGCCCTAAAGATAATTAGGGGTGCCAACGCGGAACCACCAGCACTTATGCACTCAATTGCGGTGACCCACTCTCGATTTCCAGGTTGCAAAAGCGTCGGCTCATCACATACCTCGGAACCTGTGATAACGCGAGTGCAACCAAAAATTCCCATAGCAAATCCAGTCTCATCAACGTTATAAACATCGCACTGGACAATACCGTAATCATCCATCGTCTCTTTCACGCGTTGAAACCGATTCTCGAGATTTTTTGGCGTCTCAGACGTGGCGCGAATTGTATCACGAGCTTTTATCAACTAGCTCTTGACATCAATATTTCGTTTTAAGAAGCCTTGTAGCCAATTTTTGCCAACTGGTTCAGACGGCACTTTTCCGCGAGACGCAATCATGAAATTGGCCATATCCCGAGCCTGATAATGCTGGGGAAGCACACCAATGAGCTCCAGGTACATAAGCCACTCGGCGAGTGTGCCCTCTTCATGGACATTTAATTTTTGCCTTTTTTGGCGTGCTTCTGCTACGGTTTGTCGTCCATGATACCGATCTCTAAGCGTAGTCGGCGCGTGACCAAAACGGCGTGCTAACGAAGCGAAGGAAAGGGTTGGATTTTTTTCTTCTCGTCTAACGCTAATTTGATGTACTCATCTACTTCCCGCTCCTCTCTTGGTCTTTGAGAGAATTCGACTTTGTTCTCGATGATCAAAGAATTGCTGTTTTGGAACGCGTCGGTGTTGGGCAGCGACTTGGGGGTGGCGCGACTTGGGGGTGGCGCGACTTGGGGGTGGTGTATTGTAACTCGTACATTACAGTATTTTTGAAAACGTTTTACGCGTTTTTTTAAAAAATATCGGAGCGAATGTATTGACTCTGCATTTATCCGGGCACGTGATCTGTCGGCGAACCCGGTGATTGACGTCGGTGTTATAGTAGTTCATGGAATCAATGATGGCTTTCAGCAAGCCCCTAGAAAACACTTCCAAAAGCATTTCGGCAAAAATCCCACTTTTCAATTACGTTGAAGCTCACGTGAAAATAAATTCATTCGTAATTCTCACTTTAGCGAATCTATAACATTCACTATAGTGGAGTCCGTTCCCACCTCTTAATTCTCAACCCCAGCACCTAGCATGTTTCTTTTACGCCACCAATTCTCATGAATTCTGATGAATCTTGCTCCTGTATTGTATACACAAGCTTCATGCCGTGAAGGCTTTCTTCGTTTTTGATCATTGTGAGTCTTTAAAAGACGATGAATGCACTTTTAGGACACTCAAACCTCAAGTAATCTCTCGCTTTGGATGAGCCGGTTTAAACGAATTTTTATTTCGATCGATTCGAGTGAAATCGCCATTTTTCAGGATGGGTTTCGGCTTGGTTTTTTTTTTATTGACTCCCGCTATTATTTTGTGCTCCAAGCCAGATTAATCGAGAAGCTTTGTTGTCCACTGTGTCGGTGATTCGATTCTTGTTGCCTTAATTATACATCCCATTCTCTGAGACTGGTGTGGTTTGCAGCTATCATTTCTCAACTCACTAAAGAAAGATTGTTCTTTCGGAATTGACTTTCCCTTTCACGATTCTCGCTGAACCATTTCGGTCACTAGTGAAAAGCTCTGTAAAACGACAAATATTTGATATTGTAGGAAACGTAGAGTATAAGAAGGATGAGGAATAAATTATGTGGGAAGCTTCTGTAAAGAGGCTGTCGATGAACACCGCGACTCAAAATAAGTTTGGCTTTGCCTGGTTTTTCCATCCTCGCATTTTCCCAGTATCGCATTTTCCCAGTCTCGCATCTTAGCCCA
Organism: Metschnikowia lunata; assembly: GCA_030583235.1. Taxonomy (NCBI): domain Eukaryota; kingdom Fungi; phylum Ascomycota; class Pichiomycetes; order Serinales; family Metschnikowiaceae; genus Metschnikowia; species Metschnikowia lunata. The sequence continues at coordinate 146,483 of JAJMHP010000014.1, read as the reverse complement.
CTTTTTTATTTTTCCAGAATCTTTTTTGCTTCCTTTTTTGACCTAAACTTTACTTTCTCGCTCTTTTTTTCTCTCCCTCCCCCTCTCTCCCTCCCTCTTTCTCTCTCTTTCTCCCTCTTTTTTTCTCTCCCTCCTCCTCTCTCCCTCCCTCTTTCTCTCTCTTTCTCTCTCTTTCTTTCTCTTTCTCTTTTGCCTCTTTTTTGGCCTCTTTTATCAATTCGATCGTCCCCCCCCTCCCCTGTGCAGTCCACCTACACCACCACCGAGAAGCTTACCAGTGAAGTTGTGAAATTGAGAAGCACCCCAAAAAAAACAATCAAGTGTGGAGACCCCGCCACCAACTCCAATCCCGTTTAAACCAATAATTTACACATCCGTAGCCCATGCCTGCACCGTACGACAACAGAGATCTCCCCACCAACCCAAACTTGCCCGTTTGGGTGCTCACGCCTAAGGAAGAACAGGTTGTATTCGAAAGGTGGAGGAAAAAGACTTTTGCACGGTGTGACGATCTCATCAAGGCCTATGTTGCGTGCTCGAATAGTTACAGCAGCCCAGTGGAGGCCATGAAAAAGTGTGACGGCGTCAACAAGGCCCAGTTGGATTGTGTCAAGAAATATCAAACGATGGAGTATTTGGACCAGGAACGCGACCTTTTGATCCAAGACAAAAAGTTAAAACAGAGAATATACCGAGAACGCTTGGCCGCTGCCACGGCCGAGAAACAGAAGGAAAAGGATGCTGGTGTGTGACTGCTAGAATATTGGTTTAGTTTAGGTCTGTGTATATAGTGAAGACGGTTGGTTAACACGATTGGTTAACACGGACTGGTATGTCAAAGATAAGCGTCTCGAGAAGCCGGTCTACACTATGACTCTTGTTTTCGGGAGTCAAAGCCTGGATAATAAACTACCAAGAAAAAAATGATCCGTGGTTCAAGGTATGGGTATCTGTAAATTCTTGATAATCCTTTTGATGTTTGATGGCCATGCATTTTTTATTGGCCCATCGGCGCGTCTTGATTATCTTTTAAATGGGTCTGTGGAAGCTTGAAAGATCAGTAACATTTAAGCAGTTTGAGCTAGACGGCAAAATCACTCTTCACCATAGAATACGGCGGTTTTCTGTCAATGTGTCATGTGTTCAATATCTTTTTCAGCCGTACGATGACACGTTCATAGGCTCGTTTATATCGAGACACTTAAGATCAAGACACTTAAGATCAAGACACTAAAGATCAAGACACTAAAGATCAAGACACTAAAGATCAAGACACTAAAGATCAAGACACTAAAGATCAAGACACTCAAGATCAAGACACTAAAGATCAAGACACTAAAGATCAAGACACTAAAGATCAAGACACTAAAGATCAAGACACTAAAGATCAAGACACTAAAGATCAAGACACTAAAGATCAAGACACTAAAGATCAA
>JAJMHP010000014.1:0-144947 GCA_030583235.1 Metschnikowia lunata | reverse complement strand
CACTAAAGATCAAGACACTAAAGATCAAGACACTAAAGATCAAGACACGCTGATATCACTTCATCTTCATTAAATCTGAAACTCCGATTTCAAGTCCTTGTCACTTTATCATCTAATCCCCCCGTCACCTTATTGAACTTTCTTTATTTCGCTTTATTTCTCTTCCGTCTCTGTTTCATTCCAAACACGGCAAGAAATTAGATAGTTCACCCTTTTCTTAGTATGTCTATGCATTCATGTTTCACATGCTTCATGATTCCACGAACACACTCCTTTCAAAAAGACGCCTCTTTCCGAACTCGACATTTGGAGTCTCAGGTAATTTTTTCAAATCGAAATTGTCCTTTTTTTTAGATGCTATCACTTCATTTATTGTCTCTTGATCTCTGGCCCACTCGGTCAAGAACCCAAATATAAGAACTTCCACGATTTTCAATCCAGGAGATTTATTTAAATAGCCGCCCGTTCAAAGTAGTGAAAGAATTATAATGGGCTTTGTTATCGACTCCATTATCGACCACACTATCAAAAGTGTGGGTCAATTCCAAACCGACAAATTTTCAAAACTTTCAAAATTAAAAAATTTCAAAGTTCAAAACTTTCAAAACTTAAATTATAATCCCTTCATCTATCGTGTTCTGAGTCGTCGGCGTGTTTACCTAGCACCAGATGACTGGCCATAAAAAGGGCACCATGCATAATACCCATCTCTTGAATCGACTTTTGTTGAATGCAGGTTTCCTTGACTAATGAGTCAAATTGCGTCAAATTAGCATGCAATATGGCTGCCTGTTCACTAAGCTGGCTCGCCTGCTCTTTCTTTTTCTCCTGAAGAGTCATGTTTGCGGAGAAGGAGTCTAGGGTAATGTAATGTTTTGGTTTGGTCCTGTGTCCTGGTGCACGGGTTTAATTCACGGGTAATGGTGCCGGGCTTTCAAAGGTGTTCTGTGCAGGACGCGTCCAGGCTTGACCTAGTTGAGCGGGGAATAGACATATGATACAGTGCCCCTTAATCGTTATAATTCATGCACTTGCCCCTATATATAAAGGTCCTTCAAGTTTTTGAAAGAAATTCTGTTCTTTTTTTTTTCTCTTTTTTTTCTTTGGAGCCGTCCCTTCGCTCCTAACATTTGACTCCAAGGGACAGAAAGGAGTCACCCTGTGGCTGCAAATAAAACATAGATCGATATAAACCAAGACATAAACATGTTACGCTTCAATTACAGCCAAGCTACTAACAATCGAAAACGTGACTCAGTCTCCCCTAGTCTTTTCCCACCCAGAAACTAGAGGGTACTTCGTTTTTGAAAGAAAAAAAATTAAAAAATTAAAAAAAAAAAAAATCAATCCGAGGAATGTCACTCTAAACCGGCACTTACCCCGGAAACGGCGTGTACGCACACGGCCGGGAGAAAATTATAGTCGCACATCCCCATAGATCGCATGTTAATGTGCTCGTACTACTACTGTTCTTCGCCAAGCTACAAACAATAAACTGGCATTCAACAAAAGACACTGGCTAGTGAAGCTAATTGAAAAGTTGTTTTACAAGGGAAAAAAACCTGAAAAAACGAACTCTAACCTTATTCGCGTTAAAGTCAACTTTCACAAGGTTTGCCCTAGTGGTTTTAAATGGAGCTAATATACTGGAAATGCCCCCGACTGTAACCTCCGAAGCAAACCAGGCGAACCAGAAACTGCTGGCAGAAAGTCTGAGTACCGCTCAAAAAGAAACCGAAGACGTGAAGGTGAACAAAATCAAATTTGGGCATGAGTCTCTTCCCAAAAATGTCCCCAAGACCGGCTTCAGCGGCAAATTTGCAGGATCTTCTCTAGCCAAGTCAGCTATACATAAGCCGGGGCTCAACCCCCCAATTTCGGCTCCAAATCTGGTTCCACATATAGCGCCCAAATATGCAAAAATTCAGCCGGCTATTGCAATCAAGCCGAAGCCTGTTCTGGCGCCTGTTGGTGTTGGTGTTATGGCTGGCGCCAATGCTAAAAGCGGAACGCCAAGAACATCTTTTGATACCAGATATAACCCTTCGTCGTTGCCGGCGCTGGCTGCTTTCAAAGACGATCTATTATCTAATATAAACACCCTGAAAAAATGGGATCTACCGCCAAGACCAAGGCCTGGAAGAAAGCCCACTGCTACACTGGGTGCTTTGTGTACACCGTCTTCTGATGATGAGCGAAAAAATTCAAGCCACAAAAAACACAAGGGTGTGAAAAGAGACGGGTTTGATTTACTGCTGCCACCGTCAACCCCTTCTGTTTCTGACGGTAGAGGTGTGGCGAACTCGAGAAGTAAATCCTTATCCTCTTCTCCCCCCGCTGAAAGTTTCTCGGCAAATACTCAGCAAATGCCTTCGAAGCGAGTGGCAGAGCTCCAGAAAACATATCTTGCTAAACTAAAGGAGCAAGAATTAGTGCAGAACTATATCGACATTCTTTCCAACCAGATCAAGGAGCTCAGGTTTGTTCAGAGTGGAGTGATTACTTTTGACGCTTTGAACTCTCAGGTTTCGACCAAGCCACGAACATCTACACCAGCGCCACCTTCTGATCAGCTAGATCACATCAATAACGTGCGTGATTTAGATGCGTTTTTGGCACATTTAACCACTCAGTCCAACGTTATACACAGCGTTACCAAGAAGTTTGTTGGTGATTCTCTGAGGGATTGCTCGTATATTCAACAGCAAATCATGCATTACTTGGATTTGAAGGCGAGCCACCATGATTCTAGGCCAACTGTTGGTTGTGATGATGAAACCAATCCACGTCGTCGATTGCCTACGGCATCTCATTCCGCTAAAAGTCATCGATGCGGTAGCGAGGAAGATACGAAGCTTCGGGCAGGCCCAAGTACAACCTCAAATTCAAACTTTACCTCTGGTTTCTTACGCCCGCTCGATATGAATCTATTTGAGCAAGAAGATGACATGATGAATGTCGATATCATCAATGAACGTGACCCATTCTCTGGTAGAGTGGGGGCGATTGAATCTAAGCGACAAAGTCCTGAAGCCGAAGCGTCAACTGCATCCATGGAGTTTAAACAATTGAATTCAAAAAACGCAAAGAAATTTGGTTGCGGTTTTTGTAGCGGTGGGAGCCCATGCTTATGTTTTGATGCGGAAAGTGTACTTGGCGATAAATGACAGTGAGGAATCTATTTGAGCTTGGTTGGTTCATCGGCATGATATTTTGGTTTACATCTCTAGCTTTATTCATACTAATGGAATAGACTGGGATAATCATGCACCTTTAGCCTAAAGCATAGTCTAGCGTCAATGCCATGAAATCAAATATATGGTATACATGATAAATAAACCCCCTCCCCAACGTCGCTCTTTGTTGCGAACTAACTTTACCTCATCACCAAAACATCATCCATGTACCAAACACAGCAGTAGCGGCAACAACAGCATAGCCGGTTCTGTAAACACCTGAAATAGTCAACTCCTTACCAAGATCCCACACAAGATGTCTGATACCGTTAAACGAGTGGAAGGCAAAGGGAAAGGCCATAGCAGCTTTGGCAACAAGTTTGGCAGCAAAAGGCAAGCCAGCAAAGGCAGTTACAAGCGTAGTAGAATCAAATGGAATGCTAAGTAATGACGTAGCAGCATAGCCACATGTCAAGGCGTAAAAGGCGCCGGCCATAGCTACACCGGTGATTCTATGAAGCGACGACAAGATCATCGTGATTTGTGGAGTGTATATGGTCAAATGTGGCGACACGGGACGGTTTTTCCGTTGGTTCACAAGAATCTCCTGCTCTTGGTTATGAGAGACCTTAATGGTCGATGTAGAGGCGGCTCTGAGTGCGCCAAAAGCAGCGCCCCTAATGGGAATTCTAGCAAGGGCTGGCAGGTTGTTAGTAATGATGTTGTGAAGGTGTGTGGCGAGTCATTTGTATGAGGACTGAAAGACAGTTTCCAGTGGAGATTTTCGGAAGTTTCAGCAAAACTTTTGTCTGCATTTATGCATCTGTTTGTAATGATGTCGGAATCCACTTCCGTTGTTTTTGCCCTGATTGGATCACTGAAAAGAGGGGTATCCTTTAGTGTAGTAGTATGTCTCAAATAAAACATCGAGGAAAACTATTCCGATTTCTGTATCCATTAAGATGGACTCAAAAATTTTGGCTTGTTCCACTTCTTTTGGGTAAATTGTCACCCCTTACAAAGATCTGTTTAACCGCCGGGAACTCCCCAAAGGGTAAAACGGCTGTAAAAAGCTGTAAAAAAGTGTCTGGAAAGCCTGCCGCTACAGCGACCTCTCCTGATACCCACTGCACTTCTTCATTTGATACATACGTTTCAAGCCAACACGGGAAAGCATTTTGAATATAGAAGGTGGTTATAAAAGATGTGGTTTGTAGAGATATGGAGGTGTTTTACCTGAAAGGTCTGACGTGAGCGCGCGAAGGATTCCGGGGTCAGGTGCGGGAGCCAATGAAAGCCAAGCAAATTACACACGCAGCCCCGGGAAAAGTATGGGTCACGTGATCAAACGGGAAGAGTCAGAGAGGATCCGGAGGGTGTGTAGCTGGTGATTAGCTGAAAGAAAGATAGAAGACAAGCCAGGTAATAAAGTTTTAAAGTTTTTTTTACTTTTGTGTTTGATTATTACTTCTCTTTTCCGGGATGGTCAATAACCTATCATTACTCATTTGTCTTAATTTGCGGCTTGAGGATAGGATTCCTGGAGTCCTCGTGCTTCGTCTGCACCATGGGAAGAGTGTAGGATCTGTATATACTATAAATACCGTCATTAGTTCTTGTAATCTGTGCTGTGGCGGTTCAAAAAAAAATTGGGGATGTATCCGCCTTCAGTTGGATTCTCGAACATGCAAATCAAAGCAAGACTACGCGATACCTTTTTTCTCTTCATTTTTTTTTTTCCACTTCACTCAATTTTCAATAATTCATCTCGATGTTCCTTTTTTTTTTTTCTTTTTCTTTTCCTCCCTTTTTCCTTTTCCTCCCTTTTTCCATCACGGTAACTCCAGCTCACAGTTTACTATGCGCGTCTCACCTTTCCTGCCTGAATTTTGCAGCCAATTCTCCACACACTGCCAGAAACCAGCCATGATAATCACCCATGCTTGCACCTTTATCTTGTAAAAAAATACGCTTACTTTTTGATTTTCTGTTTTCTTTGATCTTCTTTTTTCTCTGATCCTCTCTTTTTTTCTCCTCACACAGAAACACCCCCTCTTTATCTCCCCTCACCTACGCTTCTGTCATGATTGATTGGGTCCGTTATGTTCTCCTCGCATCATTAGGGTATGTTCTCTACTTTATCCGCCAGGTAGTTCTTCCTCCCAGCAACTTTCCCCGAAATATCCCTACAATCCCGTTTTATGTTGTGTTTGTGCCCGTGGTGACAAATTGGGACCAGGAGCAGATATTCAACAGGTTTTTCAGGGACAAAATGGAAAAGCACGGGGCCGTGAAAATGTACTTTGGCTCTCGGTGGAATATCCTAGTATCACGGCCAGAATTCGTGGCGCAGATTCTTCGTAACAATGAAGTGTTTGAAAAAAGTGGCAATTTCGAAAAGATTCCTCATGCCGTGGTGCTGCAATACTTGGGAGATAACGTTATCTCTACTGGTAATGAAAAGTGGAAAAAGTACAGGAAAGTCGTGACCAACAGCATCTTATTCCCGAATTTGCTGCCCATGGACGGGCACATTTCAGATCTCATGGACAGTATAATAGAAGAAGCTTCGAAAAAAAGCCCTCTTTGTGCCGCCGGCTTGTTGCAGCGCTTTTTCCTAGCGTCTGTTGGTGATTGTATAATGGGATGTGACTTGCATGCAGAAAACGGCCACAACTCCATCATCAGCCGAGTCCGCCGCCTCAAGAGCCAGATTTTCCGGCCGTTTTTCATGACTTTTCCTGTCTGGGACAGCTTTCCTATTCCAAGCAGAAACAGCGCCCGACGTGAAGTGGTCAAGTTCAAACACCTACTCAGGACAAAGATCTTGAACGAAAGAGGCCCTGGCAATGGAGATAGACTCGGGCCAAAATTGGCAAGTGCCTTTGAGGAAGGCCTTTTGACCCAAAGCCAGTTCGAAGACAACGCCATCATTACCCTTGTTGCTGGCCATGAGAACCCAGAAATGCTTTTGTCCACTGTTTTGTACTTACTCGCCAAGCACACAAGCATTCAAGAGACGTTGAGACATCAGCTCGTTGCATGTGAAGCTGGCAAAAGCGAGGAGCTTCCTTTCTTGAATGCCGTTATTTTTGAGTCTCTTCGTTTGTATCCTCCCATTGGCCAATTGGTAAACCGCATTACCAGGAAAAACGTCTACTTGGGAAAAGATATCTTAATTCCCGAGGGTGTCTATGTTGGAAACAATAGTTTTTACACCCAGAGAGACCGGAATTATTGGACGGATGCCGACTCTTTTATTCCTAGCAGATGGGGAGCCACCGAAAAGGAGGTTCTATCTAATTACAACTTGGCCAAAAGCAGGTGCACACTCACGGCATTCCATGGTCGAAATCGTGCCTGTTTAGGAGAGAAATTTGCATTGATAGAGGTACGTAGGGTGTTGATTGCCTTTTTGGGTGAATTTGACTTCACTTTAGACCCGGACTGGCGGGAAAGAGTCACTCCGTCTGGACCTATCTGGCCGGTTCAATTATCATTGAATCTTAAGAGAATTGGAGGCTAGGGAATCATAAGTAGGGGCGGAAATGTCATACGAGGCAATTGGAATAAAGATTGAGAGTAGGTTATTGAGTGTTGCAGTTTTTGGTCATGAGATTGTCAATGGACTGAAGATAGTGAGTCAGTTAAGCGAGTGGGTTGATTAAGCGAGTGGATTAGTTAAGCGGACGAGTCAATTAAGTTTATGAGTTAATTGAGCGGACAAGGCAATTAAGCTAATGAGTTAATTTTAATTAAGCAAAAGAGTTAATCAAGCAAAAGAGTTAATCAAGCAAAAGAGTTAATCAAGCAAAAGAGTTAATCAATCAAAAGAGTTAATCAAGCAAAAGAGTTAATCAAGCAAAATAGTTAATCAAGCAAAAGAGTTAATCAAGCAAAAGAGTTAATCAAGCAAAAGAGTTAATCAAGCAAAAGAGTTAATCAAGCAAAAGAGTTAATCAAGCAAAAGAGTTAATCAAGCAAAAGAGTTAATCAAGCAAAAGAGTTAATCAAGCAAAAGAGTTTATTAAGAATAGCACTCGTGACTCATCTTAGCGCTATTAATAGAAAACGATTGAATCTATATGCCTTGATGAACTATCAGATTTAGCAAGAAGATGGAACTCCTTTTCTAGTTCACGGTCTCCCATAATCAAGAGTTGATGCAGGGTGTAGACACTGTGAAACACATAATTGGCAATGTCCAAATACTTGAGAAGAATTCGCAAACGGTTCAAGTAGATCAAAGTGGCGAGAAAAAGAAGAAATGGTACTTTTCAATTAACATCTTACTTGTTAAAGCGAGATTATGAAGATGAAAATGCTATCTGAAGATCCCACCCGATATTCTGCCTCATACTCAATACACCCGTGATTATAGAAAAGCTCTTATACTATCTAGGTGACATAAAGTGTTGGTTAAATAAAAAAATAAAAAGAAATAAAAATATAAATAAAAATAAAAATAAAAAAACCAGTCCTGGTCACAGCTGACTCTCTTCCAGTTATTACCCTTGACTTCCTCTTTTTAACTGGCACGGGCTGGCTGGTGCTGAATTGAGCCAGTCGCACTAGTCCCAGATCAGTCTGGAGACGCAATTCTTGGGACGCAACTTTTGGCACGAAGGGCCGTGGGCATATGCAGTCACGTGACAGACCCCTCCACTGTTCCCCAACGATGAATAATCTCCACAATATCTAGTCATCTTCTCATTCAAAACACACAGTATTCATACCCTACTCCTTCCAACCCCACCTAGCTATTTTTTATCATCAAGAACGTCGACTATATCCTACCTTGTTTCCCCCCACCTCTTTTTCTTCCGTGAAAACTGAGGGCGAGTCTGAGATCTGCACCTGCATCTCCCCACCAACCAGTCCGCTTGTCTAAGGCTTACATTTCCCGTCCTTCAGATAAGATTCTTGGTCCCGACACCTTATCTGTCATTGGAACAAAAACAATAAAAAGATAAAAACAAAGACAAGATAAGGAGATTTGGAAAGGAAAGATACACAGACTCACTGACAAAAATATAAAACAGGATAGCCACGTGTACTCCTAACTGGTTATTCTTTCTCTCTACGCTTATCGTATCTGTTCGCATAGTTGAAACAGGCTGAGCGATATATAGGGTGCACTTTTGCCACTTTTTGGCGACTTTTTGTGCTTTTCCCACACTTTTTTTTCGGCTAGCTGAACCAAGAGGATGGAACAGCTGGCTGGCTCGGCTGATTCAGTGGATACAGCGTCTGCTGTGCCGACACAAAGCGTACCGAGAAATATAGACGAGACCAAGGGTGCTGATGGCTCTGGTATAGGGGCAAAACCCGCCCAAAATGCCACATTAGCCGCTGAAACTGCCCCAGGGATAAGCCGCCGAAACCTGCTGCTGAAAACAACCCCAGAAGCCACCCATAAAGTGTCTAAAGGTGCCACAAAGATCGACACAAACACTGCTGAGAAACAGCTGGCTGCTTCGTCCACAAGCAGCACGTCGAGGCCCGTGACGCCAACAGACCCGGACTCCGACGACAACACGGAATGTTCCGAGAGCACACGTGGCCTCCAGTTTAAGAAAAAAGAGTTTTCCAGGTCCCGTACACAGCTGTTCCAATCGGTGCTATCGCTGGCCAGTTTGAAGTCGTTGAAACACCAGTTTACGGCGTCTGCACAGCCCCAATTGAAGCGCAATCCGAGCACCATCTCGCAGCTGAACACAAAAAACTTCCAGTCCTTCATCCAGGCCCCGGTATTGCTGCTGGTGTCCAATTTGCGTACGGTAGATGATGTGGAGATTGGTCAACGGCTCCCATTCGACCAGAGGTCCACACCTACTGATGATTACCTGCAGAATCGATTAGAGGGCAACTCGGAGGCGTACTCCTCCGCGGCTAACGGGTCACAACTGAAGCTGGAGTACGTTGATTCACGAGTTAGTGGAGTTAATGGAAATAATGATGATGATTACGATGATGATGATAATGACGACGACGATAACTATAAAGAGGAGACCACACTTCAACAGCAGCGACTCACTCTCAACGCTTTAAAAAAGCTCTCGCTCTCTTTGGCCCCAATTATCCGCACAGAAGACGACGACCAGGGCCCTCAAGCTCGCCAGCTCACTACAAAGCTGCTCAACTCCTCGATGAGGAAAGAGGGGAGGGGAGAAGGCAAGCCCACCAGAGATTTACGACCTGTGTTGCGTACAGCGACAAGCCAGCGCCGCCAGAAACCTTATACTCCAGCGGAAGTTGATCTTTCATCCTTTTCTAGCTTGACGCGTCAAAGCAGACATTCAACGGATGTCAATGGCGGCTCTCAGCCCGTGGGAAATGCCCAGGATTCAAAAACTCTGGCAGAGTCCCAGATAAGCCAGCCAAGCCAGGCCCAGGTTGAGCGGGCTTCTCATGTTCATAACTCAACACAGTCTCAGCAAACACAGCAAACGCAAGGAAACTCGCAGGTTCAAGAGCTTGATCTGGCCCATTGCCAGAAACTGCAAGAGCATCTACACCAGGGTCTTTCGGCCCTGCAAAGCACTTTTCGCGCCCTGAGCCACAACAATTTCGCCGGGAAGTTTGCTTCAAACGCCAGCTCAGAAACCCTGAACGGTTTGCGAAATGAACGCCCTGAAAAGTTTGACGTGGGAAGCGCCTCCTCAGAGAGAAGTATAAATGCCAATGCGCTCAATGCCAATGCGCACCTGGACACTCTGGCTCCACGTCGACCCGGATTCGGTCAGCACCAGTACCTGTCAAATAATGTCGGAACCGGCGCTAGTAACCGTGAAGCAAGTGAATTTCAGGCGGGTGGTGGCCGGCACTCACTGGGTGCTTTGCGTTCTGCTCAACTTGCTACAACCCTTGGACATAGGGACATCAATGGGCGCAGTTTCGGCCAAGGCACAGAGTTGGCCCATACTAGCTCGTTGAGCTCAATAAAACTGCACGGATCCGAGAAAAGGCTACAACAAATCAATGGATTCCGAAGCCCAATGTACGTTCCGGCGGTCTTGAGAAAGACTGTTGACGAGACGCTTGACTTTGGTCACGATGCAGAGTACCATGGGGAAACCCAAACCAACGGAGATTTTGGTGATAGTCACGGAAGAGGTACTTCGTCGTCTGCTACTTCGGTCAAGTCGGTTGACCTGGCTGTTTCTGTGGAACCCGCAGGATCTTCGGGGCTTTTCAGAACAGGACCTTACGAGTTGAATAAGAGGCAGTACGACTACATTTTGCGGGCAGCGCCCACGAGAAAGCATTGGCTCAAAGACGAGTCAGTCATAGAATGTGGCATTACTTCGTGTCGAAGAAAGTTCAACTTTTTCGAAAGACGCCACCATTGCCGAAAATGCGGCGGTATTTTTTGCAAGGAGCATACGTCACATTTTCTTTACATCAATCATTTGGCACAGTTCACCACTGGCGGCAGAGGCACCCTTTCCAGAGTATGTGACAATTGCATCCAGGATTATAACGACTTCGTGCAGCACGAATTTGGAGTCGTCTGTCACAGGCCACTGTCAAGAGAGTCGCTTCCTCAGCCGTCTGCGCTCAAGAAAACCGACTTCAGAAGGGAGATTTTTGCGTCCAAGATGAGTGGTAACCTACCAATGAAACAGCCGGAGGCGAACGATGAAACGAAAACATCCGACCAGTTAGTGGGATCGGTGCCGGCCAATTGGAGCTGGTCATCATTCTAGTCCGACGAGCCTTCAGGGAGGCTGAAGGGCTAGAGGGTAATTTATAGAATCTTAGAGGTTTCTCTGTGGGTCATCTTAATCAATACAGTATTTTTTTTTCTTGAATGATGAATCTGATTAGAGAGGTGATGTTAGTTTTTTTTGGTGGTTTTCTTTTTTTTTCTTGGTGGTTTTCACTGATGATATTTAGATCATACATCTGATTGGAAAGAAGGATAATATTTTCTCAGTAGCTATCTGACTAGGGGCAGAGCCCAGTAGAAACCATACGAATTTAAGAAAATCAGTCGGTCAACATTACAAGTCAAGTGTATTGATTCTGAATTGAGAAGCTAAGCGCAGAAGTTGGCAGCATTTTCAAACAAAAAAGTTGGGACTCCTCACCGTTCCGTATTTCAAAACTTCCATTTGGACGGGTAAAAATCGAGTTTCGGTTCTAAAGCTTTAAAATTTTTTCTTAGCTTCTATTTTTCTGAGAAAAATTGACAAGTATCATCAGGACTCCTGAATATCTATTTTCTGTTCAATTTTAGTGGAAGTGAATGGAATTAGACCCGAGCTGTGTGTGCCAAATCTTGCGCCTCTTCATCTCGCGCATTTTTGCAACCACAATAGGATATAGGTAATCTATTAGTTGCGTAGCATGAAAGCATTTTCGATGTCCTGTGAATTTTAACTTTCCAGTTTGATTGAAGTTCAGAATCAATACGCTGAGCTAGAAATAGAAAAGAAATCACCAGTCTGGCTCACGTAATTAAGACAGTAATAAAACCTATAGCTGAAATTTGCCGAGTACAGCCAGTTTCAGTCTCATCACTAGTAGATACTGAGGAAGGGTAACCTCTTCTCTTTGAGATGAGATTGTTGAATAATTCCAAAGAACAAAAGCAACATTTCAGAGATAAATCTCCTCTTCATAATGTTTTCATTGCACTAGAATTTCACTAAGACATGCTTTTCAATACTAAGTTGATGGCCCCTTATCCGTTCCGAAGCTAGAACAAGGTGGCATATTACCAGGAACTTTCTTCTCGTAGTTACAAAGTGTGCTGAGAAGTACATTTTTGTCATTCCCAAATTTCCACAAAACCATGAGATTTTGAGTTGCACAGCCAGAACTCGAGATACCCTAGGATTAATTTTGGATTCAGAAAACACCTTGAATCTCCCCATTATAAGAAGGCTGCGGTGCCCAGATAGTGATATCTTTCTACCTCAGCAACTAGCAATGATATTTAGCTGTATTATCTACATAGTGATCTGCTCATTTATGGTAGCGGCCATGCCAGCGGGAAGTGCCGAAACTTTCAATAGTACAATCAACCTTCCAGTGAACTCCAATCTGGCAGTTTTAAAACCCGGGCTCGACCAAAATCTGACGTCTTCCATGCCCCGGATTGATCCAAAAAGACCTAGAAGGTCTTCCCAGGCTTCAACTTACAGAATTGAACACGTGGGAAAGGCTCTCGAAGATATTGTACTTTCAATGAGGGCATTTATTGGGGAGTCTTGTTTCAAAAACAACTTATTCCAGTGGCACGCTCCAGAAATAGGGAGGACTCTCGAAGAGATCGTGGTACAATTGGGCAACATTCAAGTCTTGGACTACGAGATCATGGGACAGCTTGTATTTGCCCAGCGTATGTTCCGTATCATGGTATTTGCTGCCGATTTCTTGACACTGCACGAATTCGCCAGCTTGGACGAACATCTACTCCATAAGATTGTTGAACTTAACGTGAAGTTGTTTGCCCTTCACAACTCACACGGAATACCAGAGCGCCTGCTTCCAGAGTTTGTAGAGAAAGTGAACCGACACAGGAATGTCTTAAAGCAATGGGGAGACACATTTCTGGGCTTACCTAATGTGCCCTTGAGCACACGTCTCTTATTCCGGAGCCAGTACAAGGATGCAGAACAGACCCTTAGTAATCTAGCAAGATACATTGCAGACTAAAGCTGGGATCATTGTTTCTTGAAGGTCTATAAAAGGGGCGTTAAAGAAAGACCTTGAAATTGCTAAGGCAGAGTTTTGTATGAAAAGCTTTTGATGTCGTACTCAGCTTAAGCATTGGGCCTAGGCATGTTCCGAGTCAAACAGTCGAAATAAGGAAGTAGAAGTAAGAAAATTGAACAGAGAAATTGGAAGATTGTTGATGAATATAGGTAGGGAATAGGTCGGTTCAACATTGCTGCGATCATGCAATCAAAAATGCAGTCAAGGGAAAGAAGAAGAAATACTAGCGAACTGCAAAATTGGCTGCAAAACACGCTCTTCGTGCCATGCCACCTGAAAATTAACGCAGACATTGAGCGACTAACGGCGAGAATTTTTTGAACAAGCCAATGAGCCACAGGATGCAGATTGGATAGGAAATCCCAAGAACATCTTGCCATGACTTTCTGATTGTTATGGAAAGACTCGTCACGGTCACATAGGCGCACGGCCAAGCGATCATGGAACACCAGATAGAATGAGATTGTTAAGCCCGATGATTCACATAACATGACTAAGGACAGAAAGTCTTCTAGTTGAGAAGGTAGTTTGGGAACAGTTCGAATACTATTCATTTATTTAGTTTACAGTGTTTAACTCTCTATTGACTTTATATATTTGAATCGATCTACTCCTTGCGGAATATAAGAGTTGCTGAGCTTGAGTTCTCTTCTAGCCGACGTGAGAGATAATCGAGAAGAGGAAGAATAGTCAAATTCTGAGTATCTGGGGTCATTGGTGTTCGAAGTTCTCTTCTCTCGGGTCATTTGCTAGTTCTTTTTGATTGGGTGGTACGCGAGGTAAACACAAATTACGTCATGCACAGCTTTGCTTCAAATTAAAAATCAAAGAAAAATTAAAGTTTCGTGTGTGTGAGATATACAGTGTTTTTTAAAAAAAGAATACAAAGATTTGACGTTTTCACACTGTCTTCTTTTGGCTGGAATGCTTTTGGATCGAGACAATGGAATTAGGAAGTGTGACTATAGGTCAAAATGAGAGTAGTGTCCGTGATGGACAGATATAAAGCAGATCAGGTTCAGCCTTTCTGAAACTTGGATCGACTCAATATCCCAGCGCTAAAGAAATAAACTCGACGTTCATCAATATAATTGGCATCCGCAAGTTCGCTTGCGCACCTTGAAAGATGATACTAAAATAAATTTTGAGCTGGATATAATACGGAATTGAATGAGGATCTTTTTTCCAAGAGTCAGCGTTTTGAACTTCTTAGTTTGAGCGATCTTTTAAATAGATTTCCGATGCCAAAGCGTGGCCTTGTTGATCCACTGGACTTGCAGAAGAACAGTTCGAAGATGAACAAAAAGCTTCTTCTTCTTAAGCACAACCCGACAGTTTGGCCCTTAAAGCGGGCTGGAGACAGAAGGACTCTCAATTAAAACTATGGAGATTTTCCAAGCAATGAAAAAAAATTAAAGTTGAGGTGACAGGGGACGCTTCGAAGTTAAAAACATTATACCCAAGCTTGCAGAAGAGTTTCTGAAATGAGGTGCCAAATAGTCCAAGTTAAAAGGTTTGGGTCATACCTTGAGTGACAATGTGACAGACGCCTTGAGACAAATAAAGATCATTTGTGAATAGCATTAGTTTGAGGGGCCAAGGTTGCAGTGACTACGAGCTTGGTTTTGTTCCTAATCAAGACTCTCTGCTGCACAAGAAAACAATTCTTGAAACCAGTCTTGAAAGAATAAAAACATTTGGAAATGAAGTGAGTGGGTGCTACGACAGGAACGGGTGCCCCAATACCAAAAATCCACATTTCGAAGCAATGATAGCAAACTTTAGATCTCGGTACATGAACTTGAACACTGATTGAAAACCTTTACTTGAAGGTTTCTCACTCATCAAACTGCCAATAAGAAACGATATTCACAATTCGTATTACCAAGTCGAAGAGTTGGAGTTTGCAGAGGTACAAAATATCGATTACTCCAGATGGAGAAAGACCCCGGCGCAATGACCCTAAAATATACATGGAAGTAGTCTCAAAAATTCCCGAAAGCAGCATTTGAAGGAAATCGAAAATACCCTTAGGTGTTTCCTTAAATGTGACACTCAAAGCAACGAAGATCTTACAGATGAAGCTGTGGGTACTTGGAGAGCCCGGGCACGGGATACTTTCTATCAGTTATACGAGGAACTCATGAGTGTTGGCGTGGAGGAAACCCATGACAAAATGACGGCCAAGCCTCTATTGAAAAGCATCAAACGAGTTTTGAACAAAAACGGATTGGCACTCGTAGCTATGAGCGTGTGCATGGATGCGAAAGAGCCAGGCAGAGTATCCCTAGGAAGGTTTTTGGAGATCCAGAATTTGCTCAAAGCTGATATCGACTTCACCAGCAAGAGGGCCAGAATCCACCGCCCGGTCTTTGAAACATTTGCAGACGGACTTGCCCAAATTAAACAAATGGACCGCTAATAATAAGCTCAGGTTACAAAAACTTTTATTGAAGGAGTTATCTGAGGATGGCAAGCAGGCAAGTTTTCACTTTCTAGCAGAGGCTGAAGAAACAGAGGGATTGTTGCTCGAGACTGAAGTTACTGAGACATTTAAAAACAGTCTTGAGAGAATCAGAGAAAGAGTGATAAAAGGGAGACAGAGAAACGGGAGACTTGTGGGGCAGGAACGAATAAGTTGGTAAGCTTTCGCACACTAGGACTGAACATTCTGAAGTGCATCATGGTAAGGGTAACTTCTAGTTTTCTTATCTCAATCTTTTTCTTTTTCATTTTTCTTTATTCTCTTTTGATTGTACATCTGATTAAAGAGGAGACGTTCGCAGTCATGCCCGGTTCTGATCTCAATCACGCAAGTGTCTACCTTGGACTGTAATGTTTTAGTTTGTTCTTGAAAATCTCAAATCACTTCTTTCGAACCACTTCCCTCATTTGCGTAAATGTCACCCTAATCGATTCGGGTAGAAGATTTCAAAACTACCTAGTCTGATTGGCGACTTTGGCTATACAAAACGTGGAAAAAGTGGAAAAGTGGAATGTATTACATTGGTTTGAAAAAGAGAACCACCCCTTTTCAATCACTGTGTTAGCTCGAGAAGGTCAGTGGTTTGACTATCTTTAGACTCCCCGACAAGCGTGGAAATACTTGGAGGAGTATTAAGTACTTTTACAGCCACATCCTTAGTTCCACCAAGTTCAGTTTTCAATGCTTCTTCAGTGCCTGAAGACCCGTCCAGTTTAACAACGGTTGTTGTTGCTGGCAAACACGCCTTCTGGCCCCGACAAAAGCACTGGCATGCAGCAGTGTTGTGCCCAAAAAGCTCGAACTTGTCTTCTGCAATAGGCCCCTTTACCTTACAAGGAGCTTTCAAAATGCCAAATAAATCGATGCTCTGGCCTTTTGGATCGTACGCGGATACGTCCAAATCAAAATGCAGCTCGTTTCCCAACAAGATTATCCGAAATGGATAGAAGAAGCTTCCTTCGAATTCAAAGGTGTTGGAGCTGCACGAGCGAGTGTCAAGGATTTTCCAGTCGTCGTCAACCATATAAAAGGCATCTCTGACGGCCTGCTTGGGGCCAATTTGAACAGCTGCAATAACACTACCAGCAATGTTTATACTGTACTTTCCATCAGAAGGCGGCCGGAAATGACCTAATACCTCTCGAACCAAGGTAGCAGTAAACAGGGGAACAACAATCTGTTCCATGCGGTTCAGAAAGTAGCCTTCGTGGACCTTTTCAAGTGGCTGGTAGTTTTGGATAACGGACTTATAGTCCAAACGCTCTCGTGGAAGATAATACACCACCAGAAAGAAGCCAACACGGTGAAAAAAACTTGGAAGTACGAACAATTTCGACGGTTTCAGTGGTGCCTTTAAGCTGATTTTTTTGGGATCAAATACCGCCTCTTGCATGTTATAATCGAGGTCCCGCTTAAACCCTAACGGCTCCGTCACATAAATCGGTACCCTGTCAGCACCTGCAATATAGACGATTTTCACAAAATAAAAACGGTCTTTCAATAAGAGAAGCGAGACGGGATTCTCGTGGAAGAGCGTTTGGTCGGGAAGAAGATTCTCATTCTCGAAGGACGTATCCTCATAAGCCTGTGGCATTAATCGCTTGCCTCCGATTTGGATTGAGGCGATCTTAGTCCGGTCGATTGCAAAACTATGCTTTCCGGTAGACTTGGCCTCATAGTAGCCACTCACTTCCCACACGTAAGTGTCGATCGAATAGGGTACTTGTACGTTCACTGGATAGAAGCCATATGCCGAACAGACTGGACTGTTTGGTAACTTCAAAAACCGGTTCTGGCTTAAAGATGTTGACACTGGAGTCTTTTGGTAGCAGTTGGCAGTAAGATCTGGTTTCTTCTCAAGGATAATTTGCACGGCACTGGCCACGCTAACTAAAAGCAACAAGAATTGCAGCTTCATTGTCTTAGGGACTCAAACGACTGAGGGAAAATGCAAAATAACATGCTGATAGGCGAGAGGTCGACGTCATATTTAACTACGGGCAAACCACATTCCTAGCCGTGAAAACCCTCCGTTTCAATCCAGATGATCAGCTTTATTCCTAATGGAGCTGTTTATTTGCTCGCATTGTGGAGGTGAAGGTAATTTCACAAGTAAGCGAGGTGAGTTGGAGTTAAAAGACGCGGCACCATGGCCAAGTAATTGTTTCGATTCTTTGCCTGTCGTTTGTCTTTCTCGGTTTACTGAAAGTGTCCCGATTGCTGTTAATTGGGAGTATTTAGTGACATTGTGGGTAAATTGGGGGTAAAAGCTGATTATTTGAGATGCTAATTGTTGTTGTCCGAGGAGGACACACTAGCTGAGCTTTCAAATCGTTTACAATAATTTAGAACTTCAATTTAAGTTGATTTGGTCAACTTTCTTTTAATTTTCTTGTAAAAACTTGCGCTGATAACTTCTTTTGCTTTCGGTTGACATCAGTTTTTTATCTTATACCTCTTCCATCTCTTACTACTAGTATTTGCTTGACATCAGTCTCCGTATCTGTCTTGCCTCTTTATTCCTCCCCGCTTCTTCACTAAATCAGCCCCCCTGAGCTTTTAAACACAGCCAAAGATAATTTACTCTGTGTTTATTAGTAATGGTAACTCCTCAGTCTCATTAACATAGCCTCTGCCGATAGCAGGTCTCCACAACGCGCAGGTAAATGCTCAGAGCAAATCAGAGACTTTTGATGTGAAGCCAGAGTACCCGTATTTCTACTACATCACAATCAAAACACAACAGATAGACCAAATTCTGAATATTCTACTACGGAACCGTTGAATTAGCATGTTCCTAAGGTTCCAGGTGGGCTTTTTTCTCGCGGGCGAAAGCTTACGATTCTCCGGCACAATGCCTCCAAATCACGGCCACGCTACTATCGTCCACGCCTCGACAAAGACCGCTGACCCCAAAGAAACGATAAAGAAAAAAAAAAAAAAAAAGGAAAAGAAGTAGAAAAAGAGAGAACAGTCCAAAAGAATGGAATAGTTCCCCATACCCTCTACACTCTTTCCCAAACCCGTCTATCTGGACGAAAAGCCCCGGCATTTTAATCCTACCAACCTGCACACAAACCACACCGAACAACACCTGGCAATCGCACTCACGACTTCTACTAAGACCCATACCAAAACTCTTCACCATCGCTCTTGCCACAAACTCTACTACAATGGCTTCAGCGAAGGTTCTTGGGATCAGCCTAAGCACGGTGCGGTTGCTTCTCCGCGTGATCATTTTCATTTCGATCGCCGGCGCCGCCATTTCGCTGCGTCTCTTTTCCGTGATCAGATTCGAGTCCATCATCCACGAGTTCGACCCCTGGTTCAACTTCCGGGCCACCAAATACTTGGTCACCCACTCATTTTACGAGTTTTTGAACTGGTTCGATGATCGCACATGGTACCCGCTAGGCCGGGTTACCGGAGGCACGTTATATCCCGGGCTAATGGTGACGTCGGGAGTCATTTGGCACGGGTTAAGGGAATGGTTTGGAATGCCGGTTGACATCCGGAATATCTGCGTGTTGCTTGCGCCGGCGTTCTCCGGAGTCACCGCCATCTTCACCTACTTGCTCACCAAGGAAATGAAAGACACAAACGCCGGCTTGTTGGCGGCTATTTTTATGGGTATAGCTCCGGGGTACATTTCTCGGTCGGTGGCTGGCTCCTACGATAACGAGGCCATTGCCATCACGTTGCTTATGGCCACGTTTTACTTTTGGATCAAGCTGATGAAGTTGGGCTCGATTTTCTACGCCACCTTGACCGCTTTACTGTACTTCTACATGGTATCGGCATGGGGAGGGTACGTTTTCATCACCAACTTGATCCCTTTGCACGCTTTTGTGCTCATTTTGATGGGGCGCTATACTCAGCGGCTCTACTCGGCGTACACCACATGGTACGCTTTGGGCACGTTGGCGTCCATGCAAATCCCCTTTGTGGGATTCTTACCTATTCGGTCCAACGACCATATGGCGGCGCTTGGCGTATTTGGCTTGCTCCAGTTGGTGGCCTTTGGCGCGTATGTGCGGTCGAATGTGCCTTCTGCGCAATTCCGGTCGTTTTTCGCCGTTTCTGTCGTGTTCGTGACCGTTTTGGGCGTTTTGGGATTGTTTGCTTTGACCGCTGCAGGATGGATTGCCCCTTGGACCGGCCGTTTCTATTCGTTATGGGACACTAACTACGCCAAGATCCATATCCCAATCATTGCGTCTGTATCTGAGCATCAGCCCACGGCATGGCCCGCGTTCTTTTTCGATACCAACATGTTGGTGTGGCTCTTCCCCGCCGGGTTGTACTTCTGCTTCCAGGAGTTGCGTGACGAGCACATTTTTGTCATCATCTACGGCATTTTTGGTACCTACTTTGCCGGAGTCATGGTCAGATTGATGTTGACCTTGACTCCCGTCATCTGTGTATCTGGGGCCATTGCTTTGTCCAACTTGTTCGACTCGTACATGAACATCACTGACTTGTACCAAGCGGCCACCAGAGCCTCGGATTCAGAAGTCTCTGAGAAAAAGACGGCGAAAAAGACCCAAAACTCCCTGTTCCCCGTCTTCCAGCTTTTGACCAAGATTGTTGTTTTGGGCTCGTTCGTCTACTACCTCCTCTTTTTTGTCTTGCACTGTACGTGGGTCACATCCAACGCTTACTCGTCTCCGTCAGTTGTTTTGTCGTCCAAGAACCCCGACGGGTCTCCTGCCATTATTGACGACTTTAGAGAGGCTTACTACTGGTTGAGAATGAACACGCCAGAAGACGCAAAGGTCATGGCCTGGTGGGACTATGGCTATCAAATCGGAGGCATGGCCGACCGGACCACTTTGGTTGATAACAACACGTGGAACAACACGCACATTGCTACAGTGGGTAAGGCCATGGCCGCCGGCGAGGAGACGTCGTATGAGATTTTGAAGAAGCACGATGTCGACTATGTCTTGGTGATCTTTGGTGGAGTTTTGGGGTACTCGGGTGACGACATCAACAAGTTCTTGTGGATGGTGAGGATTTCCGAAGGTATCTGGCCCGAGGAGATCCGGGAGAGAAACTACTTCAGCGATCGTGGAGAGTACAGAGTCGACCATGAGGCAGCTCCTGGTATGGTGAATTCGTTGATGTACAAGATGTCCTACTACAGATTTGGCGATTTGTTCGGTTCCAGAGACGCTACTGACAGAGTACGTAACCAGAGCCTTCCTGCCAGCAGGAAGATCACGTTGGATGCCGTAGAGGAGGCATTTACAACGCAAAACTGGATTGTCAGAATCTACAAGGTCAAGGACTTGGACAACCTCGGCAGAAACATTCTGTCTGCGGGCGAGTTTGCTCGTGATGGGTCCGCGAGAATGAATAAGAGGACCAGAGGTGTGAAGAAGCCCAACCTCGACTTAAGAGAGTAGACTGCCGTGTATTTTTTAGAAAGACAGCGTCGTCAGCAAAAAACTAACAAATACTAAAAACTAAAGAAATTGAACGATACCTGTATTTTTGATTTATCTTCCTTGCATCGATGTGGTGGAGTTTCTCCACGTGTTGACTTTTTCCTTTACCTTTTTTTCTCCGCCTCTTTTCGTTCACCTTTTTTCCTTTAGTTACCTTTTTTCCTTCACCGTCTCGACTTGTGGGGTAACTTTGCAGACTTGCTTACATGCATCTCGACGCATCACGCATGCTCACCTTCTTCCCTTGCTTACCCCCACCGGTTATAATCCACGCAGAATAGCAAATTTCTTGGAATATCTGGAAATTTACTTCCTTTCCAAAATCCCCCAAAAATGCCCGGGCTATTAGATATTAAAGGCCACCTAGTCTTCTATCGCAAGTACCACTTCAACCCGACAAATGTCGCGATCCACCTAGTTTGCATTCCCATCATATTACTTTCGGCAATTTGCTTATTCATTGGCCGTGTGATCTTTTCCGATTACCCTTATTTCACCGTTGGTGTTGTTGCTGCTTGGTTGTATGGAGCATACTATGCGCTATTGGACTGGCAATTGGGTATCCCAAGCTTCTTGTTCCTTGGAGGTTTTGCTCACTTCCAGAGAGTATATTACCTGGAATTAGGACCAACTTCCCTTATTCTGCGGCCACAATACACAAAGATAGCGCTTGCTTTCCATGTTGTTTGCTGGCTTGCACAATTCTATGGTCACGCTGTTCACGAAAAGCGGGCCCCGGCGTTGTTCGATAACTTATTGCAGGCATTGGTCTTAGCACCATTCTTTGTGGTGTACGAGATTGCCTTTTGGATGGGGTTCAAGCTTGACGTCAAAAAGGATATGGATAATCAAGCAGGAAAGCTTGTCAAACAAATGCACGACGAAGAAAAAAAGAAAGAAATATAGTTGGAGATGCTCTCATTTGCCAATTTCAATCTATCACAAGACTCGTTTTGACACTAAAAACATCACGACTCTAGTGCTCTCTTTTTCCTGAGGCCTGGTACCGGTTGTACTTCTGCTTGACTTCCTCCTCGTAGATAGATGTGCCTGTTAATTGGTTCCCAATTGCTAGTACGTTAGTATAAATCTGATGCTTTCTTTTCACAGTGCTGTGATACGTACTGATCCATCCAGGCCGAATATTGTTATCCCTACCAAAAATCTCGAGCTTTCTTGCATGGACTCCAACAAGTCTTTCCACTATTCCATATAACTCGTCCGGCTTTCTCAGAGTCTCTCTGGTTCCACTGACAATAATATCAACATCGATCTTTCTATTGAGCCAAATGGGATTACCCTTCACTCCCACAAGTAAATGCTCTTTGGAATGGTTGAGCCAGTGGCCAGTTCTTCCCGTCACAATTGTCTTGCGCAACTGATTTAATTTGATCCAGATCATTTCATCTGATACAGTATATCCCCACTGTTCCAAAGCTTTCCGGCCTATCTCGATGGATCTCCCTGTCACCCATAACATAAGAACGCCTTCGTCCTGGAGCTCTTCCATCGGCAAAGAGAGAAGCTCGGAATCTTTACAGGTACCATAAGGAAGGGACATGTGGATATCCCAAGCAGGGTCTGAGATGATGGCGGCAAACTTGCCCAAGATACTAAATGGAAGGTATCTAACGTCGCAGTTGATCCATTGTGCTGGGAGCTCTTTTCGAGCAATGGTATCGTGAGGTTCTCCAATGGTATAATCCAAAGCGAGAAGTGGCTCAGAAACTTTAGGTTCAATCACAGCCTGTGATGGGTTCAACGTATAATAATGCAAATATCGGCAGTTTTTAAGCTTATGGCAAGTATCCAAGTATGAGCAGTTCCCGAGATAAAGGTCAGTATTGTTTGTCAACAAGGGCAAAAAGTGGATTTTCGTCTTGACACATGCCAATACTTCCTTGGAAAGCAACGATTTGCACGAACCAATTACCTTGTGAATCTTGGTATTTGTTGGAAGCTCATGGAACCCCTGGCCTATTGACTTCAAATTTAAGCAAAGATTTGCAAGTGTTTGGCCGTGATCCAACAGCTCACAAACGTCATAGAAGGGCTTTTGCAATGTCCTCAACTGGGCACGTTTGATACCTAAAACCATCATGGCACTAGGGATAGCGAGCATTTCCTTAAGCCTCACGAGATTGTGGTCAAACCCTTTTTCTGAGGACACCTCACACTCCACTACGGTTTGTGGATCTGAATCCAAAATGCTCATCAAGCGACTTCCCACATTTCTCTCTTTTTTTGACAAGTCTAAGGTGTTGGCGACGCTTTCTTCGATATGATTGGCGCTTTTCCTCACATCCAACTCTGATTCTTGTAATCTAGTTTTCAATATGAACACATTAGCCACCTTTATCCACGTAAGCTGTTGACAATTCTCAAGTGTGAACTCGAGGGCATTCCCGGAAACGGAGTTAAAGTCAGAAAGAAAACTAGTGAAGTTGGCAGAGTTTTTGGCTCTTTCCTTTGTGATTCCTTCATCACAGAACTCACAGAAAACAGTCCGGATTGTTTCGATATCCCCGTTGTAAGGATCATCAAGAAGCGCCTCCTGATGAAGGGAAAGAAAATCAATGAGCGGTAAGAACTCTCCACATGTGTCTGCGTAAGGCATTACAAACAAAACAAATACGTTAATTAGGAATGGCGAAGAAAGCAAAGAAGAGAGTGAAAAAAAGTTGTACGAATTTTAACAAGTGGCACTTTCAGGCGCCTTTATATATGCGGGTGGATATGTTTTGGCTGCAAATCTGAGTGTTCCCTTTTCGCAGCTGCATCACACTTTCATAATACCAAAGTATCGGTTTCATCGTTAGAGCCTCTTTTCCTCTTTTGGCGTAAATCCTGATTTGCACTGTCAAAAAATGTATTCCAATTTGGCTCGCTGGATAATTTTAGCTGCCAATAGCTTGTAAATCAAAAGCCAAATGGATTATCCGCAGTAGCCGCTTGCAAGTTGGCCCGTTTTCCCGTAGCTTGAGCCTGCAAATCAGGAGCATTGCCGAAACCAAGACCTGTCGGCTGGGCTTGTAAAGGCTGATTATTAAACCCTTCAAACGAAGGCTGTCCAAATGACGTCATTGGTTGCTGTGAAAATGCTTGCTGACCAAAAGGCTGTTGTGGAAATGCATTGGGTGGTTGTTGGGCAAACATCGGCTGCTGGATGAAAGAGGCCGGCTGCCCAAACGGTTGAGTTGGTTGCCCATTCAAACTAGTGTTTTGAAACATATTTGTCATTTGGTTAATACCAGTGTTTTGTTGTTGAGGAAACTGTTGCTGAGATTGGCCAAAACCGCCAGTAAATTGGGATCCGAAGGACGTCAGTGGCATCATTCCACCAGTGACCTGAGTACCAAAAGATGTCAGTGGCATCATTCCACCAGTTGCTTGGTTCATGAATGATGTTTGAGGCATCATGCCACCGGTGTTTTGGCTTCCAAAGGATGTAGGAGGAACTGCCTGAGCACCACCTGTCTGATTAGGTCCCATAAACCCACCAGTGATTTGTCTCCCAAATGTAGACTGAGGAACAAATGTACTTTGAGGGCGCATGCCGGTGATTTGACTAGTCATTTGGTTTCCTAACACGTTAGACGACCCAGCAAAAGACTGCCCGCCTGTTTGTTGTTGGCCAAAAGTTGTTGCAGGCATACTTTGGGGTTGGGTCAAATTTCCGGGTTGAAGTGGAACAAAGGACGCGGTTGGCTGTAACGGAACCTGACCAAAAGAAGTTACCGGTGGTTGACTTTGTAATGGTCCCGTCTTTTGCGGTGCAAATGTGGTTGCACCGGTTTGTAAAGGCACGAATCCAAATGTGGGCTGAACAAAAATACCACCGGTTGCCTGAATAGGAACAAAGCCAGTTGGCTGAGCTGCAATTGGCATAAAGCCGGTTGGCTGGACTGGAATCAATCCTCCTGTCGGAACAGGAATAAGGCTTCCGGTCTTGGTTGCATTCATCATGACTGGGTTTGCAACACTAGAGCCCGTTTTCTGCACTTGCTGCGTTAATGTTCCAGTTTTGGAAGGAACCATGGGAGGTGCCGAGGGTGTAGCAGTCAAAACTGTACTTGAGTTCGAACCCGCGTTTGTAGAGCTTTTCTGCGTTTCCAAAGGCTTGACATCAACTAGATCTTGCAAGGTGCCTGTATATTGCGGACGCTGTACTGTTTTGTTCAGATCTTCTCTGGAATGAGCAGCTGGCTTGATAGCCCAAGCATCATCTTCAATCTTGCTTTGTGAACTTTCTTTGGCATCCGATCCCTGTTGACCCTTCAGTGGCGATGGAGTTGGTAAAGCGCTGGCGTTGACTTTGGACAACTCGGTTGTGCTATTGTTTTTCAATGCACCCGTAGATTCGGTAAAGAGACCACCTTGGGAAGGTGCTTCGGTGCCTGGGGCCTTTTTACGGTCAAACTTGTTGTCCAAGTGCTTCATGACCCGTAAAATGTCACCTTCTCTCAACCCTAATGAGCGTAAAAGTGAAGGAGTGATATCCTCGAGGATGCTCTCATCCATTTGCTCTTTGCTGAAGTTGATGGAGTAACGCTGGCAATTACCGATGTCCACTCCGCAAGAAAGGAAAAACTCGAACCAATCGTAGTCTGGCTCGTTTTGAGGGAGCGAAGAGGATCCTTTTGGCCTCTCTGGTTTCGCAGGTGTGACATCGTTAATGACAGCAGTTGCAGATTTCATAGAGCGCTTGGAAGGCGTGGCCTGCAGAAGCCTAGAATCAGCAACAGCCACCTTTGACTTCTCTCTCTTAGCCACTTGCTTAGCCACTTCATCTTTATACTTCTGGAGAGAAGTACCGGTCACCTTTTCGACATATTCCAAGTCTTCAATCGACAATTTGGTTGCAGCCACGGCGATTTTCACACCATTGGTTTTGTGCAAATGAACCTTGCCCTCCATACACCCCAAAAATTCAGCCTCAACTTTGAAAGTTCCCGAACTATCAATCCAAGTTCTAACCCTGTGGAAGTTTGGCATGTTTTCGCCATCGACTGCATCCTCGTTATCACGCTTTCTTTTGTCACTTTCTCTGATCTTGTCGCGATCATCTCGACTGCGGTACAGCTGTCTATGATGCCTTGACCCTGCGTCAACGACCTTACCTTTTGATGAACCGGTACCTTTTTGAGATTTTCTTCTTTGGATACCATCGGTTAGTTTGTCTAGATTGGTGGTGCCAAGGATCTCAATGTAACTTGATGGGATCACTCCTTGACGACCATCAGCCATGCGCTCACAGAGCCACCAATCTTTTGATTTGCTCAGATCCACAATGTACACCTCATCGTTTTCTTTGCACAGCAACTCGTCCCTTCCTTGAGCTTTGAAATCATAAAGAAGCTTTCCAATTCGTCTATTTGAAGAAGATGCTTTTGTCAGTGCTGCTCTGGCAACTTCCTTCAAACCTGCGGCGGTCTCTGCGCCTTTCAAGTCACCTAGAACAGAAACAATAGCCTCAGCCACGTCTTTCGAGCCAGCGTGCAACTCGATTGAGGCATCAGGATTGCGAAGTTCAAGGAAAACATGCTTTTTCTCATGGTTGTAGTTCTGGAGGTCCCTTATACGCCAGTTGTTGTCGAGCAAGGAAGCCGATTTCAACTTCAACTTCTTTGGGTTATTTGTTCTGGGCTTCATGATGATCAACCCGTTTCCAATCGCCAACAGAATAGGTCTTTTTTTGCGGCCGTCCACCTCATCAATGTACCAACGGAAAAACTCGCCATCGAACCCATGCTGTTCCTGAGGGGTATCTGTAGTGTGGTCTGATTCATATCCCAGAGGATTATGTGTTGACAGAGAAGGTGCACCGGAACGATTTGGTACTGAACCCGCTCCGTTTGGCCTGGTGGGCATTGGCGGCGGGGTTTCATCGTCGCTTTCGACAGATTGACCAGATTGACGAAAGGTATACTTCTGGGGTTGTTGTTGGTTTGAAGATTCGGTATCACTGTGGCCTTCAACATCAAGAACTTGTGACTGTTGTGCAGCCGTCTGGGCCAGAGAACGTTCCAGACTCCCAGAATCTTGTTCTTGTTGCTGTTGCTGCTTTTCTTGTTGTAAGATTCGGTCCTTATGCACCGGAGGCGGCGCAAAATCCATTACTGGCCGGGTCCCCGTAGGCACAGCAATAGCAGGCTGTAAAGGCGTCGTTGAAGGGGCCGAAGACGCTGTCTGCCCGCCTTCTTGGAGCATTCGGACGTAATTAGACGGAATGAAGCCAAAAGTGACGCCATTTCCGGCCAAGAGCCAGTCCGGGTCGTTCAAATCGAAAAGATCGAATTTCTCACCCTCCTTGAATGAAAGCTCCTCGTCCGTTTGCTTATCATAGTCGTACAAAACCTCACAGCGACTAACTACTGGCGCAGGTTCAATGTAATTAGCCGGAATTAGCCCCTGAGGCTCCTCCACATCTGGCGCAAGAAGGCGTTTTTTCACCGTCCACCAGTCGTCAATGTCGGACTTCTGCAAGAGGTACAAAATGTCGTCGGCGGCAATAGACAACTCCTCTTCGGTGTTAGCATCATAGTCATATAGCGCCTTGTATACGCCAATATAAGGAGACGCCATGAACGATAGAAATCACGAGGGAAAGTCGAGAATTATTTCTGAAAGAAATTTGGAGTTTTTTTCTGAATGAAATCAAGGGTTTTTTTTATTGCAGCCTCGGCGTTTCCCGTACTCTTTGCAGTGTCAAGGGATCAGCAAGCTAATTGGTGGAGAGAAGATCGGTGCGGGAGTTTAGTGTTGCATTTTGCAAGGTGGATCGGAGACAGGAGGGGTGGATCAGCGAGCCAACGGTGGGAGCGGACGCGCTGTGTGGAAGTGCTTGGTTGCGGGCCCGTACATCCGAAACAGAGGGGTTTTATTGCGGCCCCGGGACCGAAAACGCGACTTTTTTGCAGCAACGGAGCAGAGGAAATCGGAGGGAGGGGGAGTTAGGTTTGAATGGGTTGAAGATTTGTTTTTGAGCGGATGATAGATTTTCTGGGAGGTTTGTGGATAATTTTTGGGCTATTGGGTATGAGGGATTTTTTCCAATTGAGGGGTAGCTCAACGTTTTTCTTAGCTACGGCTGATGTATCGCTAGCCTTGAGCTCAAGGATTGTTCATGGCGTGTTATCTTGCGGCCCCTTTTCAACCCGAGTTAATTACTTTGGACATGTACCGTAAGAATAAGAGCTATCTTTAATGGATGACAGGGAAAGTTACCTGAAGTATAAGTGCTAGAATTTGAGACTATTGTTCATCCATGTTTTTGGAATTAAATCAGCAAGTTATCGGTTACCAGAAGTACAGCAGGTTGGAGAAGAGTGTTAGGGGCTACAAGGTTAATAAACGGGTATATCCAAGCACAGGAATTTCAGAATAAGGCATGGATTATGATTGGTTTTTATAGGTCCAGCTTTAGTGGCTCACGACAAATTATGTTGAGTACAGTATTGTCGAACGTGACGTTGATTAGATGATACTTGAATGACAATGTTGAAACCCCAATTTCAGAATTCTTTTGGTCGTCCTGCTAGTTGTACAGTGAAAATGAAGAAATTGTTGTAAATGTTTCCACTATAGCTGATTTAGTTGGATCACATAAATTACAACAAATTCAATGACTTCGATAGAAATCAATTGCGGACTCTGGAGTGGAGTAACGTTCTTTGTGAGGAAAGGATAGAAAGGGGTGGAATTTGGAATCGCATCAGAAACCTTCGAGGCTGCTTTAAATTTCAAGAACTTATCTGATCAGTTTAATCGCTGTGAGATATAGATAGTTGTCAATGCTAGAGACTGGTTATGGACTGGTTAAGGACAGGTTAAGGACAGGTTAAGGACAGGTTAAGGACAGGTTAAGGACCGGTTAAGGACAGGTTATGGACAGGTTATGGACAGGTTGAGGACAGGTTAAGGACCGGTTAAGGACAGGTTATGGACAGGTTATGGACAGGTTAAAGACTGGTTATGGACAGTTTATGGACAGGTTGAGGACAGGTTAAGGATAGATTAAGGACAGGTTACAGACTGGTTATGGACAGGTTAAAGACTGGTTATGGACAGGTTATGGACTGGTTATGGACAGGTTAAAGACAGGTTAAAGACAGGTTAAGGACAGGTTAAGGACAGGTTAAGGACAGGTTAAGGACAGGTTAAGGACTGTTTAAAGTCTGCCAGTGACAATTTTAATGAGGAGACGATTAGGACTCAAATGCATAGAAACTTGAGTAGTGGATGGAAATAGCCACTCTGAAACTCATGCCACCATGCCACTTTCATTCTTATAAAATCACCAAGAAAACACCTTTTCTTGATAGTAGGTCTGCAATGACGATAGATTGCATTGACAGAGAATAATGAGATTTTGACGAACTTCTGCTAAAGTGACCAAAGGCCTATGGATGATTCAAGAGTGGACATCGATAATATGTATTGATAGATGTTTTCAGTCAGTGCAAGGAGTAGATGCAACAACGATAAGGTACTTCAGAAGACAGCGCTCTAATGTGAAATCGAAAGCAGATAAAAAAGAAAGCTTAGTGGATTTGAGTTGTGGTGAAGGTTTTTTCCTCGAAAGTGACTGATGATATTTTTTTGCGAAAACTATTCAGAACTAACAATTAGAGTGATATCCCTGGATGATTAGCATTAAAGTGTAGTTGCGAGGTGTCCCATTTGGGCAAGTTGCAATTAACTGTTTAACATTGAAAACATGCGATAGTAGTGATCGGAATTGCACTCATCACTACCTTCGCATTTAGTTGAACCATTGTAAGTTCCAACTATATAATGACCGGCTTCCCACCCTAAGTGTTGAAATGACACACTAATTTCACAAGACCTTACTTCATACATAGCTCAGTTATAAGAGGCCTGACAGTACTGTACCAGTGAAAAGGCCAAGCATTGACCACTTACTTTAAAACCGGTCTTGAAATGGCCCAGACTGCATTTACATAACTGTTGCTAAAAACTCCGGATATTACATGAAAGTGTCTAGTCAACTGAATTGTTAAGGTCACATGTAATACTTTCTAACCCAGTCTAAAGACATTAAGGTTATCTTGGATTAAGGTTATGTTGGATTAAGGTTATCTTGGATTAAGGTTATCTTGGATTAAGGTTATCTTCTATTTAGGGTCTCTTCTATTTATGGTCTCTTCTATTTAGGGTCTTTTCAATTAAGGCTACCTTCTACTAAGGCTATCTTACATACAGGCTACCTTCTATTAAGGCTATCTTCGATTAAGGTTCAATTCCTTAAACCTATAACCAGTTTTATCTTCCGCATAATACAAAGTAAGACTGAACCCAAAAACAAGGCCTTTTCTGCAGTTTCTAAAAACCAGACCGTATTCAACATGGCTATGTACAATCAACCGCAGGTTTCTACTAATACAGTTTGCGCCAACTGAACAACAGTTTCCTAAAGCACTCCTCATACTTGTTCTACCGTTAATTCCGCCCATACTAACGCAAACCCTCACTAATAAGACCTTTAAACTAGCTCTCATTTCTTAGTTGACCTTTGTCAAAGCGGGCTTTCCCTCAAGCACAGCTTCTATATTTTCCATGGCCACCACAGCAGTGTGGTCAAAGTTTTCAACAGTAGAGGCACCAACGTGGGGGGTCAATACGACGTCGTCTCTGTTATAAAGGTCCGGATGCACTTTTGGCTCGCTCTCAAAAACATCTAACCCGGCAAAGGCAACTTTACCTTCCTTCAAAGCGTCCACCAACGCCTGCTCGTCGATCACTGAACCCCGTCCAATGTTGATGAGGCGGATCTGCTTCTCAAAACGATCAAGTAACTTTTTATCGACCAAATGGAACGTCTCGGGGGTCGCAGGACACGCAATAACCACCAAGTCCGCAAACAGACATGTGTCCTCTATTGACTTGTGGTATGTAGCCTCGTATCCGAGACGCAGAACCTCTGAATCCGAAAGCTGGCTTCTTTTAACATAATGGATCTTCATGCCCACTGCGCTTAGACGCTGGCCGATTGTCTGGCCGATATTACCAAACCCAATGATCACCGCATGGTGACCTTTCGGATTCAAACATGCACGACCCGCCACATGCTCACCAAAAGAGTAGCCTTTTTCCAGCCGGAGCACAGGCACGCCGTTGACTGCGTCAAACTTGCCCAGATCCAATTGTCTGCGCACGGCCACGGTGTGGTTGACATCGGGACGGAGATAAGCCAGAGAAATCTTGAAGTTACGGAACGCAGCCAACGTATTGTAAAGCACCAAGTCGGCCACGGGCTCGGCTGCTCCGTCGGAGGGCACATTAGTCAAAACCACACCCTTTTCCCGCATTTGTGCCCCATTGTAGTTGTCGTGGCCCACAGAGCAGATGGAGACGACTTTCAAAGAATCGGGCACGGCTGCGACAATGTCGTCGTTGAATCCACCGACTAATACGTATCCGAGCCAAGCACCATAGATGGCGGAAATGTCGCTGAACTTCTCTTTCAAGTCTGCTACGACTTCCTCACGTGTCCCTGGAAGCACGTAGCGTATACACTCGTACTTCTTCTGAAATGCTTGGTATTGAGGCAAGTCGGTGTTAAGGTCTCCGAGAACAAGCACCTTTGGACGCGTCATGATCTGTTTGAAGTTTAATGAAGAGATATGCGGTTGGCAAATACTAGAAGATATCGGAAAAGCCAGTTTTGCTCTATTTGAGACCGGAACTTAAATTGGCTCTAGGATATTAGCCGTAGTAAACAGTTTATTGCAGGCTAAAGTTGAAGCAGCTGCTCGTAATTTTTCAGCCGGTCGCGGACTTAGCCTGCGTTGCGTATCCAGCTGCAGGCGCATACTGAGACGATCCGAATGCTTGGATCCGAAACGATCAAGATTTCGGTAGCTTAAGAGAAAAGATAGAATGTCAGGGAGCACCGTATCAATATCATTGCCTGTTATGAAGGCCACAGTCTCGAAAGGAGCGTTTACGGGAACAATCCGGATCGGGATCGGACAATAGGCACTGCATAGAGTCGTGGAACAACGGTAACCACCCGGGTGCATAAAGTGCTCGTCCTTAGCCCATTCTCGGCTACGAATAGATGGAAGGAGAAAGCCTATGTAGAGACAGTAGAAAGAGTGGTAAGTATAATGCACTTTTGGTGGTCGTGAAAGATTCTTAAGAAGCTTTTTCCACCTTTTTAGTGTATTTTAAACCGAGTTTTGCTTTTGTGCAGTTGGTTCACATGGCAGGGTGTAGGGAAAGAAAGCAACAAGGCAGTTTCCAGTTATTTGAGCCTTGAAGCCGTGCTTGATAAAACCAATGGAAAAGAAACAGATATTCTGTTCAAAGAACATATTGCTTTGGGATAAAACTTGAATTGAAAACTCAACTCGGAACTTATTTATGGTACTTATCAACGCCGCAGGTGGTGCTCAAGAAGGACCACCTCCAAACTCACTTTTCTGAGCTTCTCCCACATTGATCCCTGCATAATGGCCAGCTAGATTGGCCAGCCAGATTGGCCAGCCAGATTGGCCAGCCAGATTGGCCAGCCAGATTGGCCGACCAGAGGGGCCGACCTTTATTGGTTTTGCAGATAACAATTGTGCCTGTGGCTGAGGTGTATGCGATGTTGATTTCGGAAATGAAAGATTGTTTATATTGCTTTTCTGAAGAAAAGAGAAGAAAAATGGAAAGTCAATCAAAACAGGAAAAAACTGCTTTGCTAAAGGATCTACTGATCTGGTTTAGCAGAATACTACTTTGACTAGTGGGTGGATCAACCTGGATCCTTTAACTAGGGTCACATACGAAATCCCCAGCTTCAGCTGAAAACTTCCCTTCCCACACTAAGCTTTCCACAATTTGTGTCACAAAATATCGCCAAAAAAGTGCCTTCAGCACAGTAGCAAAATAAGCAAGCAAGACCCCCAAAATGCCTCGGGGTCTTGTTCTGGCCCAAGTTATTATCCCGAAGAAATATCATAAAGCCAAGTCTCTATGCACGTATGGAAGCCGTTGCTGCAATAAGAACATGTGTCTGTCGGACGCAAAAATTATCAAAGCCGGCAATACATGAGAAAGTATTGCTAATACCATGGCCGAATTAGGCAATTTGCAAACAAAAACCCCTCGATATGCCTTAATTGTGATTATCTCGACACCTGATTGGCGATATTCTTGGAAGCATTTGTGGAGCACGTGCAATAAATGGCGCCAAGCATTCTCGTAATTCTTTTTGCCAAGCTTTTGGTGCGCACGTAATCTCTGATATGGGAAGCTTCCTACATCTTACCCAAGAAGCAACCCCACAACGGCACGTGGTGTATCAAACCAGCTTTTAATAAAAGAAAACAATGACAAACCATAATACTAAAACGTAAAAATAAACCGGGCCAGTGAAATTGAAGATGGCCTCGAAAAAAAAAGGTATAAAGTCTGGTGGGTTCTGCCGTATTCCATGCGCTTTCTCACTTCTCACAACTTCCATCTTTTCGCAGCCAGTCAGCCACTGCCCTCGCACGTGCACTAAATCGACGGAATTCTCGCGCAGAATATTATGACTACTTGGGTGCAAATTATAGCACTTCTTTGCTTCTTTTACGCAGCCGAAAGTGCTGAAAGTGCCCAAAATTCCACTAGACCCACCAAGCAAAATGTCATCTTGATGGTTTCCGATGGAATGGGCCCCTCGGGACTCACCTTGGCTCGTACCTTCAAACAGTACAGAGACCAGCTTCCACTAGACGAAGAGTTGAACATGGACAACCACTTGG
Organism: Metschnikowia lunata; assembly: GCA_030583235.1. Lineage (NCBI taxonomy): Eukaryota > Fungi > Ascomycota > Pichiomycetes > Serinales > Metschnikowiaceae > Metschnikowia > Metschnikowia lunata. The sequence continues at coordinate 111,349 of JAJMHP010000014.1, read as the reverse complement.
TTGGAACGTTAAGAACGTATTCCTCCAGCAATTTGGTGACGGATTCTGCCGCGGCGGGCACTGCGCTTCACTGTGGACAAAAAACATACAACGGGGCGATTGCGGTTGATTCCGACAAGAAGCCCGTTGCGTCTATATTGGAAGCGTTGAAGTTGGAGGGCTATCTCACTGGACTTGTTGTTACAACAAGAATAACTGACGCCACGCCGGCCTCCTTGAGCGCCCATGTTAACTCCAGAAAACAGGAGGACGCAATTGCCGACCAACAATTAAACGGTAGTCTTTTTGGACACAGAATGGTGGACTTAATGTTGGGCGGTGGCCGGTGTCATTTCCTTCCTGAAGCGGTTTCTGGTGGCTGCCGTAAAGACGATCGAAACTTGATCGACGAAGCCGTCATGGAAAATTACACTTATGTGCAAGATAGAGAGGGGTTTGACGCTTTGCAACTGGGCAATAATGTCTCCCTTCCGCTCCTTGGTCTTCTTGCTCCAAAGGATATTCCATATGAGATCGACCGTAACGCCAGCGTTTATCCATCGCTCGCAGAACTCACCAAAACCGCGCTTACCTCGTTGAGCATAGCCGCCGAGTCTTCCGACCAAGGCTTCTTTCTTATGATCGAGGGCTCAAGAATCGATCACGCTGGCCATGACAATGATGCTGCTGCTTACGTTGGAGATGTGTTGGCTTATGACGAAGCTTTCCAGGTCGTCAAGGACTTTATTGATGCTTCAGAGACGCCAACATTTGTCGTTTCCACCTCGGATCACGAGACGGGCGGTTTAAGCGTGGCCAGACAAGTTGGACCCGAGCCCAACTATTCCTGGAACCCGGAAGTTCTTCTCAACACCACCCATTCAGGCGAGTATTTGGTCAAAAAGATCGCTGACAAGCAGGCCAACGCTACCCTGAAATTTATCTTTCCCGAAATCTTCTCCTTCATCACCAACGAGATTTTCGAACACGACTTGGGCATCTTGGACTACACCGAAGAAGAAACAAAGGAAGTTTTGGGTCTTGCCCAGTCCCCAAAAGAATTGATGTCTTACCTTAACCAAATGGTCTCATCACGCTCTCAAACAGGGTGGACAACCGGAGGCCACAGTGCAGTGGATGTCAATGTTTACACCTACGCAAATGACAAATACTTATTGGACCAGCTCTACCTGAACGACGGTCTTATCGGAAACCACGAGAACACAGAGATTGCCCATTTCGTGGAGAAGGTTACGGGGGTCAACTTGACTGAAGTAACGCAAGACTTGAATGCGAAGCTTTGAGGATAAATCTTATTGTGGTGAATCGGGCAACTCCAAAATCTTTTGCTCATATACTTGAACCATTTGAAAGTTTCAATACGAATGTCACGGCCAAGACCAGAAGATGATGGACATTTTGTTGGTAGCAAGCACTCAAGAAGTGATATATAGAGCTGCCGTAATGTTTGGAAAGTTTAGAAATTTCAGAATGTGCGGTCATGGAGAGGAAAAGTAGAGTAGTTTTTCAGAAACATATTGTAATGTGAGAAGCAGTATTAATCGCATCTTGATAAAAACATCGCGCATTGAGTGAATGCTTCAGGTGGACGGTTGAGACCGGTTTTACGAGGTTCATGATTGGGCTTTGTTTAGTAAACGCACACTGAATCTGTCAAATAGATATTAAAATAGCGGTTATTGGGATAATTTAAGCAAAATGTAAAGAAAATTTTGAAACTATCAAGAAATATTTGATAATCTAGGCTTTGCACTATATACATTTGAGCGAGCCTCAAGCTGGTTAAAGCATATATTTGTCTTGCTAGAACTTTTGTTATTTTCCAGAAAGAATCAAGGGCATTTGCCTGGCACTGATTAAGCCGGAATTTCCAGGTCTAGCTTTTTTTTCTAGCGAAATGCCCCAAACGTTCTAATGATTCGAACGTAAACATTGTGAGATAAACGAGACCATTCTGGGCTCTCTGTCACATTCTACAAGTTGACAATGAATTTCAAAGGTTGGATTTAATGTCCTCCTTTCTCATTAATATCGTTAACAATAAATCGGGAAGAGAATGAAATGTCTTTCGAAAGAAATTTTTGTATAATTTCAAAATGAAATCTATTGTCCTTTGAACTTGTGGATAAAATTCTATGGTCCGACCGTATCAGGTCAGATATACCGAATCATTCAGCTTCATAAAACCACAATTATCATTGATTTACCTTTCGGAGTACGTGAACGAGCAAACAAAATAAAAAAGAAGCTATTAAAACAAAATAATCGAATACGAATTTTCCCCACCCTCGAATCGATACACTTAAGAATAAGAATAAGAATACCACGACAAGAAACAAATTCTCCCTTTACTGTCAGAAGGTGTCTTTCCACCACACACCTCATAACTTTTGACTTTTTTCTCCGTCTTTCAGACTTCACAACGCACCTTCAAATACCCCTTCAAATACCCTTCACACATGCAATCAACAAACTAACAAATCACACATAAAACCCTGATTCACCTACACTCACCTTCGCTTCTAATTGAAATCTTCCCTATTCAGCATGCGAGTGTCCTGACTCTAGTATAAAAAAGTAGATATATAAAGTGGCAGTGCACATCTCAGTGGTGGTGGTGGCCTGGCTCACCCACGTATTTGGCAGCAAACACAGAGCCACATTGCCAGCATCTGCCGGGAGCATCCTCCTCCACTTTCATCCAGTATGGCTTGTGCTCTTGGGAGCCCTGGCCCCTGCATCCAACATAACGGTACCCAATGTACGTAGGAACCATAAAAGGGTCCTTCATCGTGCCCTTGCCCTCGAAAATGGGGTTCTCCATGTCGAAAACGTCCACACCTTCCATCTTACCCAAGAGCTCGAATCTCTCCAAACCGGTGGCCTGGTCCAAGTCGGTAGGGATAGTGCCGGGTTTAGCACCAGGACCAATCAAAGACGAGTCTGGACCGGTGACCTCGGCCAATTTCGATGCGGTTTTGGACTGCAATTTGGCACCGTTGAGCATTGTTCTGGAAGTGCTTAATTGTCTGCTTTGCCTGGCGGCACGGACAAGTGTACGGGAAAGCCTAGAGGGGTTAGTATTGATGAAAACAAGGCGAAATAGCGATGATTCAAGAGATATTTCCAAGCTAGGGCCAAGGGAAGAGAGTGTATGTTTTGGGAAGGGCCTCAGTTTTGAGGTGCGGCATCATTTAGGTCGTTGCGGGCACTGAAAAGGCCGATTTTGTATGCCTTATTGTAGACTTGAGTGGTGTTTCGTGGTAGGTGCGATAACGCCAGAAGTTTTTACCCACCGATACTGTTACAGGCTAAAAGACCGCCACATATCCTTCCACGTACTTCCACCAAGCCTGCCACGTAAGCCATTTACTTTCTGGTCCTTTTCTGGGCGCTTGCTCGGTTGTGGTTCACCCACTTGCGCATCTCTCAATGGATTCTTCCATCAAAAGGGTGGAAACAGCACGATAAGTCAGGTATGACGGTAGCCCTACCCTCTGAAGTAGCAGATCGCATCATATAAGCAAATCCGGGTGCATTGAGTCATACATCGCCTTCATTTCCGCTACTTTTAGCCGGTATATCTGGGATAAGGTTGAACTTAAGGTCTCACTGAATAAGAGAACAGTTCACCGAGCAATCGACCCCTCAGTTGACATCCATGCAATGAGCTGAAAGATCGAGCACTTATCCTACCAGCAGGAAAAATATCGTTGTAATTTTGGAGTAACATACATGGTTGTGTGTTGTGTTAGATGTCACGAAACGTGAATAAGTTTGATCAATCCATAGGTGGATGGAGAAAAATCAGACGACCCGCGACAAACTCGGCGAGCTCATTGGCTGGGGCTACTTTTAGAGCACGTGACGCAGGTCACATGATCGGAGAGTTGGAGAACAATCCCCAAATAGGTAGACAATTTGGCTTTTTGCTGGTGATGAAAAGGTCACACGGCCTTATTCAGCGTCAAATTCTAAGGTTTGGATTGCCTCATGTTGTAATTTCGAAGTGCTGGAAATTTTTCCGCAAGGATTAATTGATTGTCGAAAGGATAGGTATGCAAGTAACGCGAGAATGACGACTCAGTGTTGCGCGTTGTTGTAAAACATCGTAAAACATAAATCCAAAGACGATACCACGACTCCCATTTACGATTTAAGACTGCCGGTGATTTTTGGCCGGTCAAAATCGTAATTCGTAATGTGCGACCGTATTACGGCTCCTTTACGATAGTCTACGAATTTGAATTACGATGTTATTACCATTTCACTACGAATTTATAAGACGATTTCCTTTACGATACACTATGCGTGAGATTTAGTCTCATTTCTTAACTGATTCGCATGCTTTTTATTGATGCGGTTCTCGTGCGCGACCACACCCATTTCGTGAGGGTGAATTTAAAACAGCGTTTGAGGAGATGCGGCACCCAGTAAATGGGCACTTGTGAAGAGAAATACTTTTATATATTTCTCCAAGGGCTCGCCTCAGCCAGCACATACATGATAGAAAAGAGATCTAGGCGAGGGTGATCATACATGGTTCCAAGATGACGTGGAGCTGAGCACACAGATCACTAAAGAGATCAGTGATGACATCCATGACCTGATGCGAGTAAACGCGGATGAAATCTTGGAAGGCGATTATATTCGATATTTACTTTGATTTAAAACCAGTTTCACCTAACATCTGCGATGATACACCCGTAATCTATCCAGCAATACACGAGGAGATCGGCCAGGCTTGACCAAGGTTGCAAAACACATCTTTGTGAACTTTTAATTTGAATTTTTTAGGTCGTATTATAGCCTTCACACATTCATACTCTTTATGGGTTAAATTGAAGGTCAACAACTTGAAAAAAGGTTGCTCTCCAGCAAGTTGGTTTCACATGATACAAATTCCCAAAATCGCATTACGACAAATCCCAGAATCGTAATACGATTTTCGCCATTTGCGATTACGACTGGTGAAAACGATAGCCGAAGAAATCGTAAATCCATTTTCATTTTCTATGATGATTACGACTGGTCATCAAATCGTTTTTTTTTTGTAAAATATCGTAATACGTGTCGTCAGTGCTGTATCTTTTTCGTACATACAAAGACGATGACCTTTAAAATCGGATATGCAAATACGATTTCGTACATCGAAAGCCTATATTCTTCTTAAAGTTTTAGATGAAAGAATTTCGACAGCTTTAGGAACTACATCAACAGCTTCAAAGGGTCCCGCGTTGCGTTTGTCAGGCAGCCGCTTTTAAAGTTGCTAGGCAATGACTGAATTGTCGAAGGATTCCACTATTCACTGCAGTTATACTTTTTAAGGTGCCATAATGGCACAAATGTGGAACTGTTTTTTTTTTTGTGAGAAACTGTGGTTTCCAAATTAGCTCATTTCATTGAGTCACTTAACTGCTTCAAAGACAACCGTAAAAATGGAAATTGGGACTAGCTTTGCTGGCCTCCAGGGTAAGACTTATCCAATATCTATACACTCTAATGTCACGACTTTAATGGGTACAACACACCAGTGGATAAGAAATCCATTGAAGGAGGAATAATTGAGTCAGCCATTCAGCTTGTTCTTTTCACAAGGACGAAAACCCCGCAGATTTCATTACACCACTTTCCGATGAAAACGGAAGAAGAAAAACACATAACAGCTTCCCATGCCGCAAAATGAAATTTCAGAATATCAATTTGAGACGTTCTACGCCATGGTTTAAGCGTTTCATCACATTCAATAACCGAATTTGCCCGAGAAATGTAAATTGTCGGCAGGGTAGTTCCCTACTCTAAAGGAATTCACTCACAGAATTTTCCAAAGCTTTTTATTGAGCCCTTGGCCTATTCAAGCCAGGCGCTTGCTTCAAGCGATATTATCTTTGGGGCCTGGACTTGCACAAGGATAGTCATGGATCCGCATTACGTACCATGTCACCACCGTTTGGAACTAAGACAAAAGTACAAGCCATATCCTTGTTCTCACTTCCTAGGCCATGACAAGTTGTTTTTTGAAATATCTGTATTGCTTCTGTTCATTTCTTGACCTTAATTCTCTTCATGTTCCACCCCTGGAAAGGTAATTCGAACTTTCGTACATTCGTCGTACATTCGTCGTACATTTCTATCCAATTTCGTACAGATCGGACATGTTGGTACTAGAACGATGGATTCTGGATCGTACATCCCAATATACGTCGTATTTAGACTGTACGATACACGGTGTCGTAAAGCGCAACACTGATGACGAGACTCTCGCTTTGCTAATCAATAGACAAGGTTCTCTCTTTCCAATCGTTGATTTTCTTTGTGTTTCTACTTTGCGGCGCTTGTCGGTTCTGATGTATTTGAAGGTGACTGCTTGCAATATTAATCGAGAAAAGGTAGCTGTGAATGAAAAGAACGAGGAAAAAGTGCCCTTTAGTGGCACTAATGGGAGCATTCGCAGTCATTTCTGGCCACATCTGCTAGACACTGTAGATATTATTTTCAATTTACTTTCAGTGAGTAAGCACTTTTTCTTTTTCTTTTTGAATCATGCCGGGTTCAAATAAAAGTATAAAGTGAAGGAAATCTTCAAGGAAGAAGTGAAAAGTTGTGCATATTAGTAAACATATAGCTGGAGAAAGTTGGAAAAGAGGCAATGCAAGAAGAAGCGATTGGGTTACTTTTGGTTCATTTGAGTCGAGACAATCTTACAATTTCTCTTTCCCGTATTCTCTTCAATTCGGGCTTTATCTTATCTTCAACACATGAAGATCGTCGTTTCGGCATCATGTACTCCAGTCCATTTGGTATAAGACCATTCAAGTTCATTTTGATCACGTACATGACAATTATTCTCACCAAACTGAAAGAATTCAGAAGAATATATGAGACCTTTTGTGGTACTCAAGTGCCACCATCTAAAAGTTAAGTAATATCTGAGTGGATGCGTTTTTACAGTGATAGTCCAAACATTTCACCTATGTCAAGATTTGGGCCTTTTTTCAAGTCCACAACCTTGGTCACATGACCTTCAAACCAGGTAAACAAGACCCCAGAGCAGAGTAAGTAAACAAGACCCGAGAACAAAGCCAATTTGCAAACCTAGTTTTGAAGTCAGCTGAAAATTTTGCTTTTTGGGATTCTAATAGCTGTATCATGAAAAGGGTTATACCACACAAGACGTGCGTCTTGGCTGACACTCGGTTTAGTCTTCCTCCTCTAACAAGAACACATGTACTCTATGAAAATATTTAAATCATACCGTATCCTACCCAATTGAAGCGGCTTCTGAAACTCCACCAATATCGACCCCACAGTAGCCGAAACCAGCTGTAGTATCCTATCACTTGAGGCTGGAAACCATGTATTGGTAGTGCATATAAATGGCTACCACCAAAAAACAGGCAATCTTGCTAATTTACCGAGTTCTTGTTGGATTCAGCTGTCAGAAAATTCTTCATTATCACCGATACATCCCTAACTTTCTGATTTTGACTGTTTGCTCACCAAATCTTTTTCCCTCTGGGTCTGCTTCTCAACGCGTGACGTGAAGTGGATCCTAGGGCTTGAGCCCTAGTCAACGCACGAGCGCACTACATGCACGCCATTCCATGTGGCCCGCGGCCGGTGGTTGTCGCGCACTCACAAGAATAAATTTTTTTCAGGTTCCTTAGGTTTGATTCTTCTCCATATACGAACAGGTATGTTTGGACCGTGGTCAAAATGCCCACGCCAGCGGCTTTTCTGACCGATTGAAAGTGGGAGGTGCAAGAGATGGAAGACGTCAACACGCCCATGTGAATGAGATTTTATCGAAGCTATTATTCGTGGCATGAAGAAGGAGACAACGCTTGTTATAGTTAAGCACGGAAATGAGGCCGAAATGAGACTGACATGAGATCGAAATGAGACTGAAATGAATACCAAATGAGACTGAAATGAAATGAGTCCCACACCCGTCCCAAATCAGTCCTTTTCGTATAATACGAGTACCACCATAAACCCAAAGAACGACAAAAGGTGACAATTCCGTTAAAAACCCCTCAGGTACCCTAGAAATGGATCTGGTACTTTTGCCCGTTAAATACTCCCCATATTCGCCCCCATATTCGCACCTAACTTCCCACTTTATTCGCTCTCTCCCTACATCTACTAACATTGCCAGCAACATGCCAAAGAAGAGAGCTTCCAACGGTAGAAACAAGAAGGGCAGAGGCCACGTTAAGCCAGTCAGATGCTTGAACTGCGCCAGATGTGTGCCAAAGGACAAGGCCATCAAGAGAGTCACCATCAGAAACATGGTGGAGGCCGCTGCCGTCAGAGACTTGTCAGAGGCTTCTGTGTACCAAGAGTACGCTTTGCCTAAGTTGTACAACAAGTTGCACTACTGTGTCTCGTGCGCCATTCACGCCAGAATTGTCAGAGTCAGATCCAGAGTCGACAGAAGAATTAGAACTCCTCCTGTAAGAAAGAGATTCAACCAGGACAAGAAGGTTTCTCCTCAAGACGCTGCCAAGAAGGCTGTATAAGGAGTGTTGTTTTCTTTGCAAATAGGTCGTTTTCGGCTGTAATAAAAATAGTATAGTATTTGATGAGTGTAGGAGAGGGAGAGGAGGGGTGAGAATTGGGTTTTGGAATTCTCAATCAAGTTGGCAAAGAGTTGATTGGTGGTGTCAGTTGTTTGGACAGGTCAATGTCAATGGCTGGGTATAGTGGATCAAGCTTGATTTAAATGGCGGCTCCAGCCTTTTGGAGTGGTACTGATGTGTCCCCAAGGCAGTTTTTTAAGTTTTTGCATCATGGCTGTTCGATCGGTTTAGGTCGTTTTTGGAACTTGGCGGGAGATATTCCAGCCTGGGTCAACGTATCAGGAAATGTTAAAACTATGGGCACATGAGGCTTCTCAGAAGTTGTGTGCATCAATTGCAGACAGTATTGACACTTTGGCCAAGCGTTTCCAAGGGAGCTGGGAAATCAGATCACAGAGAGCTACAGACGAGCGAGATATAGAGAAATGTGTTTAAAATTAGGCGTTTCTATGATTCTGTTGGTATTGAAGGGTGGACGTTTTTATCTTCTTGGGGAGGATACCAGTGCGCTTATTGACCCAAGATACTCGTCCGAAGTAACATTTATAACAAGATCTGGAAGTGTTTTTTTCGATCTCAAGATCGGGGAAAGCTTTACACATCTAAGAAGCAAAAAAGGAAGAAGAAAAGGAGTTTCCACCACAAGGATACATTGAGACCCTTCCAGGATTTTCTTCCAGTCTAGTCAGCAGTGCGGCATATTTATTGCTCGATCTTGCCGGATCATACACAGAGTACAAATGATAAGGAGCGAAAAAAGAAAAAAGAAAAAAGAAAAAAAAAGGACCCTAATTCACATCGAAGATCACATTGAAGCATATCACTTCTTGGTACCAATTCTTCATCTGATTAGCTGAATCTTACTCAGTACAAAAGTGTGACAAGTGTGACAAGTGTGACAAGTGACAAGTGTGACAAGTGTGTGTGACGGTTAAATGTTAACAAGTCTCACACTCTCTGAAAAAAGAACGCGCTTTGCTGCGCGCACACCATCAATTATAGTATCGATTCCGATTCCGATTCCGATTCCGATTCCGATTGCTAGTAATTAGCATGCGAACAACGAAAGACCTCGGCTATATCACAGCAAACAAAACTAGATTATCAAATAGCTCTGGAATGCCCAAAAGAGACGCTTTCGCCCGCAGATCCCCCATCTGCTTGGACACACGAAAACATTACCATGAATGTCGGGTGTACGGGTGCAGGCCCTGCCACTTGGTCCCTCGCCCTCCCGTTTGCCTGGTTTGCCTGGTATGCCTCGTGCTGCCTCGTGCTGCCTCACGCTACTGAATTCCTTCACTTTCCGCGCCCCAAATGCCCCCATCTGCCTTGCCCAGTGCCCAGTGCCCAGTTCCCAGTGTCCCAGTGTCCCAGTGCCGCGCTAAAATTGGTCCATCCAATATTAAAAAAAAAAGCGATAAATCCAAAAATTTTAAAACCCCGTTTCCGCAAATCGGAGCAATCCAATTAGCTCGATCTTGTTCGAAAATCACACAGATCCTCAGGATCTTTGCTTTTCCTGTTTGACCCTGATTTTTTGATCTTTTGATCTATCCTCATCTTTCCTCTCCCTTCTTCCTTCCTCTATCTATCCTCGCTCGCTTGGGGCGCGAGCCCTTCTTGGGTCAGGGAGAGAGGTGCGATCTAATGCACTACTCTTTGCTTTCTTCCACGACTTCTTTCTTTCCGTATACTGATTTGTACCCACAGCCGCAACCCGGAGTCAGGATAGTACTTGAGATTTTGTGTTTTTTATTTTTTTTTTATTTACTCTTTAACGGCTTTCCCCATTTTTGGCTCTGCTCTCGCAAATAGTTTTGCACTTGTTTTGGGCGCTTAGATCAACTAGAAAGTTTAACTCGGCACCAGTGAGCACCTTGCTATAGAGAATCGCACCAGCGACTTTGGAGACACGAAATTGGCTATATTTTATAGGACAACTTCGACGCCAGCGGAGTATTTTTTGGCAAGGGCTTTTGCAGGTTTCCCAAAGGATTTTTATAAGATTTTGTGTCTTCTAGGCCCGACTCTAAATTGCTTGCGCCAGAATTAACCTCTTGCAAGATATCTGCCCCGTTTATGGATATTTGCCAACGCTACAATGACAATGGACCACAAATGGAAGTTCTCCCAATGCTTCGGCGATAAGGGCGACATTGAGAACATCACCGAGGCCGACATTATTTCCACAGTGGAGTTTGATAGTACGGGCCAGTTTTTGGCCACCGGAGATAAAGGCGGACGAGTGGTTTTGTTTGAACGCAACAACGCCAAAACAACCGCCTGTGAATACAAGTTTTTCACCGAATTCCAGAGCCACGACGCCGAGTTCGACTACTTGAAGTCGTTGGAGGTGGAGGAGAAGATCAACAAGATCAAATGGTTGAAAGGAGGTCATAATTCATTGTACCTTTTACTGACCAATGACAAGACAATTAAGTTGTGGAAGATCATGGAGCGCCAGGTGAAGCTCGTGAGCGAAAACAACTTGAATGGAGCAGAGATGTTACCCGCCCATAAGCTCCTGCTCACCGACTTGAAGTTGCCCAAAATGACGTTTCACGATAAGTTGATTCTGGCTCAGCCGAAAAAAATATATTCCAACGCTCACGCCTACCATATCAACTCGATTTCGGTGAACTCCGACCAGGAAACGTACCTTTCGTCGGACGACTTGCGCATCAACCTTTGGAACTTGGACATTCCCGACCAGCTGTTCAATATCGTCGATATTAAGCCGGCCAATATGGAGGAATTGACCGAGGTGATCACCAGCGCCGAGTTCCACCCTATGCATTGCAATTTGTTTATGTATTCGCTGCTGAAGGGCACGATCAAACTTCTGGACATGCGGTCGAACTCGCTTTGTGATTCGCACGCCAAGGTATTTGAGGAGTACTTGGATCCGGCGTCCCACAACTTTTTCACGGAAATCACCCTGTCGATTTCCGACGTGAAGTTTTCCCACGACGGCCGTTATGTCGTTTCACGTGACTATATGACGGTAAAAATCTGGGACTTGGCCATGGAGCTGAAGCCTTTGAAAACTATCAATGTCCACGAGAACTTACGTGATCGTTTGTGTGATACCTACGAAAACGACGCAATCTTTGATAAGTTTGAGGTGCAATTCAGTGGCGACAACCGCCTGGTGATGACTGGATCGTACAACAACAACTTCATGATATACCCGAGTGCTGTGGGCGGGACACTGCTGAAACATGATGGCGAGCCGCAGAAAGTCGATTTCCACTCGCGCCTGAACCCGGCTTTAGGTGGAGGAAACGGCGACGACGGGAACAATGGCCATCACAATGACAACGACGACGATGATGACGATGACGAAGACGAGTCCGACGAAGAAACTGGCGGTGAATCGCCCCCTGTTTCTGGCAATTATCCCCAGTCACCTCACTCGCATATTTCCGACGACGATTCCCAGGAAGAAATCGTGTTGCAGGCGGATAAGTCAGCATTCAAATCCAAGAAGCTGGGCCACGGCGAACACTCCACAAGAAGGCGGTTGATGAGCGGGGTTGGCACGGGTGATCATAATGACTACATTGACTTCAAAAAGAGCATTCTACACTTGTCGTGGCATCCGCAGGAGAATAGCGTGGCGATTGCTGCGACAAACAACCTATACATCTTCTCGGCGTTGTGAGACGGGTGGTGGGGAGAAATGAGGTACAGTAACGATTGATGAAGTATGTAACATTATACCTTATCCCAGGTAGAGTTTCTTTTGAGGAGGCAGGGGCAGTGGCAGGTGCTACTCCAATGTATCCGCACATAATGGCAGAAGTTGCATTTCCAGATCAAGGAAACATTTAATAAATCACTGGGCTGATTTTTTTTTGTTCATCTCATAGGGGTAGGGATTTCTCATATCTCGGGCAATCGAACAGTACTGAACAAAGTGCGATTGATTGAGTTTATTGAGCTCATTGTTATTTTTATCAGGACTGTGTGTTTCGTACAACGTTAATAGCGATGTACGATTGCACGAAAGAACCACACCACTGAATAAAAAATCTATTGACGGAGGAATAATTGAATCAGTCAATTGTTTTTCTTTTCACAAGGACGAAAATCCGCAGAGTTCATAAAAGCACCTCTTTCCAATGAAAACAGAAAGAAAACAAGCCACATAAAGCTTCCCGAAGCGCAAAGTGAAATATAAGAAAATCACTTTTGCATCGTCCTTCTCAATTGTTTAAGTGTTTTTCCTACAACCAATAATCAAACTTGATCTACAAAAGCAAATCTTCGACAGTTAAGTTCCCTACGCTAAAGACACAAGAGTCAATTCACAGAGTTCTCCACAGCTTTTCATCGAACCCTTGGCCTATTCCAGCTAGACACTTGATTCAAGCGATAACCATGTCCACACAGTTTGCAAGGAAGAATATTAACAGACCATGTTCCTGTTCTCATTCTAAGCCGTTACAAATAACTATTTGTAATACCTTTTTTTTCGTTATTTTGAGCTTATTCCTCTTCAAGTTCCACGGTATAGTGAGGTATTTCAGACTTTCGTGCATTGTCGTAGTTTCGTCTATTTCTATCCGATTTGGAAATTCTTACCGATAAAATGAGCCTGAACGAAAACGATGGATTCTAATGTACGTCGTATTCGTCGAGTTCGTGGAGTTCGTGGAGTCCATTGATTTATTGTGTTTATTAAGCTTATTGAGTTCATTCCGTTGATTCTGTTGATTTGTTAATTTTGTTCACACTCTTCATACTCTTCACTTTTACTCTCTCGCATCCATAATAGCATTCAACACTTGTCACTTCTTACTAACTTTCTTCGTGTATCCGACAAACTAGACCAGTTCCAGATTAAGAAACATTGAATAGATCACTGAGCTGTGTTCTTTTTTATTCTTTTTCCTTTCCTTTCCTTTCCTCTCCTTTTCCATTCTTTCTTGATCAAGTCCAAAGCTCCCACAACTACAATCCTCCATGCGTCCAATTGACAGATACTCAAGATACATTCCATTTTCTCCCCTTCTCTACTCAATCTTAATGGTGTTACTAATTCTCTTCGTTTATTCGTACAAACTATACCCGGTGTAAACATCTACTGAATGTGTCTGTTGATGTCGGAGTTCCAGAACAACGTCTTGTCGCCGTCACCCCAGAAAAACTTCTTCTGTCTGAGGTTGTGGTACTCGTATTGCACGGGCCATTCTTCATCTGGAATGTGTCTCAAATGCTCTCTGTGTTTAGCATGGTCAAGCTCGACCTTGGCAATAGGAATCGCCGTCAAAAGCACCACAGGCAAAGCGACGTAGAAGGTGATCTTTTTCCACAATTCAGTAATCCCTTCAGAGTGGTGTGCCTTCTCTTGTTGGGCTTTTTGGAACGCGTCGCCAGCTTCCTTGTTGTAAAGGTGCTTGAAAGGGTCCTCCTTAATGAACTTGGACACGTGCTCGTGGCTGTGTGAGTTAAATCTACGGAACGAGCGCTGGGCGATGTTTCTGAACATTTTTAAGGGGTTTCTGTGTGGCCTGCCAGTAGATGTAGTGTAATTGGGTTTTTTTAGTGGTGAGATACGAGTTGGTTTTTGGCGCTTAAGCGTGTGGTGTGATTGGCTGGGTGCGCATCACGTGACACCAACCACCAGATAGAGCAATTTTCCGAAATGTGGCGTGTTTCTCGAGGACGCTCTGAGATGCGACATTGATAAGGATCTGTGTTGAAAAAGGTATGGAAAGGAGGTGTTGAAAACATTCCCTTGCTATCGTACGTATGATTGGTCGGTGGCTAAGGTTGTATTCAACAGCTTGCTCCGTTTCATCTTTTACGGAGAGATTTTCATCCTTGGGAAAGGTCGTGCGTATACCATGTTCAGTTTTGTTGTCACCTGTGCACTTACGTACTCTGAAAGTGCAACCGTCTGAGCACCCGCTTCGCAGCCATAACAATGATGTTTGGACAAACCCGTTGATTTCATTGCTATCGCTCGAGAGAAATTTTAAAACAATGAAGCTGATTTCGCAACACCTTGGGAAAGATAGCTTCACTAAGATTATTCCAAGTCTCAGATAACTCAAAAAGTACATGTTCGTGTGGGGTATTTATTCTTTGGATTCGTGCACTACAGTCTGTTCCCGCCAAGGGGCAGTGTTGCGAATTATAACAGATATTTAAAAAAAAAATCGCTATTTTTTTTTTTTTTTAATATTTACTATATTCTTATAATACGTACCTTAATTATAATTAACTAATAGGAAATTCAATACTACTATAATTATCGCATAATATAGCAATATGCCTTCAGAAATTAACATGCTTTTTGAATCTCGACCAATCAACAGTTTGGGTGGGTAATGGACGAACACTTCTTCCCCAATTTAGGCTTTGTCGACCCGTCTTCTGATGCCTAGCTTGATATTTACTGGAAGAAAACTCCATCCTGGTTAGCTGCTTGACACGCACCGTGGAACTGCTGTCGTGAAGGTAATCAAATGAAGCAAAATTGCTCAATCAAACCACCAGGCTACTCAGATCAGTTTCTAACTACAGCGGTGCAAACTCGGCAGCCTCTTCATCCTCATAATTGGTCATGATTTCCAAAGCATTTAGAAACACACTCAAGTATATCGATAATCCTTGATTCTGAGTGCAAACAAAGCATAGAAACCT
Source organism: Metschnikowia lunata (assembly GCA_030583235.1). Lineage (NCBI taxonomy): Eukaryota > Fungi > Ascomycota > Pichiomycetes > Serinales > Metschnikowiaceae > Metschnikowia > Metschnikowia lunata. The sequence goes on along the minus strand of JAJMHP010000014.1, from coordinate 96,110 downwards.
CTGCTTCCGCGTCATGAGTTGAATTTTACTATATCTGGATAGTAATATTAACATTTGTGCGTATCGAGATCGCAATAGAGCGATATTGGAATTACTATGTAACTATTTTACGAGTGACATACAGTATAACTCCCCTAAGTGGCTTGCCGAAGACGCGGGGCGTTTTTTTTTTATAAACAACAATTCTTTGATCATCGATAACAATGTCAAATTCCCGTCAAAAACCGAAAGAGGAGTGAGAAGTCCAGGATGAGTGTATTAAATTCACGTTGGACGAGAGGAAAAGAAATTAAGTCCTCTACTTCGCTTCGTTAGCACGCCGTTTTGGTCACGCGCCGACTACGCTTAGAGATCGGTATCATGGACGACAAACAGTAGCAGAAGCACGCCAAAAAAGGCAAAAATTAAATGTCCATGAAGAGGGCACACTCGCCGAGTGGCTTATGTACCTGGAGCCCATTGGTGTGCTTCCCCAGCATTATCAGGCTCGGGATATGGCCAATTTCATGATTGCGTCTCGCGGGAAAGCGCCGTCTGAACCAGTTGGCAAAAATTGGCTACAAGGCTTCTTAAAACGAAATATTGATGTCAAGAGCTAGTTGATAAAAGCTCGTGATACAATTCGCGCCACGTCTGAGACGCCAAAAAATCTCGAGAATCGGTTTCAACGCATGAAAGAGACGATGGATGATTAGGGTATTGCCCAGTGCGATGTTTATAACGTTGATGAGACTGGATTTGTTACGGGAATTTTTGGTTGCACTCGCGTTATCACAGGTTCCGAGGTATGTGATGAGCCGACGCTTTTGCAACCCGGAAATCGAGAGTGGGTCACCGCAATTGAGTGTATAAGTGCTGGTGGTTCCGCGTTGGCACCCCTAATTATCTTTAGGGCGAAATGACTGCAATCAGGGCCAAATGACTGCAACAGGGTTGGTTTGAAGGCCTAGAAAGGAAATGGCGCATTGGCGTAAGTGACAATGGATGGACAAACGACAGTTTGGGACTCAAGTGGCTCGAAAAAGTCTTCATTCCTCAATCGGATGTTCGCAGAGTAGGTGAACATCGTCTTTTGTTTTCGATGGCTATGGAAGTTATTTGGCCCCAGAGCTCCAGACAAATGTGATAAACATAAGATGTTGATTCAGTGCGTGCCCCCACATACTTCGCATCGTCTTCAGCCTCTTGATCTTGTCTGCTTTGCAGTATTGAAACGAGAGTACAGAAAGATCGGGCAGATTAAGATGCAGGCTCTTCATCGTATCGACAAACATGAGTTCCTTTCTGCAGACCCCGAAGCCAGAAGAGGTGCTTTTCCCGCCTCAATGGTCGATAGTGCTTTTCGAACATCTGATTTCTTCCATTCGATCCAGATCGTGTTATCGATAAGCTTCCACGAAGTTTTCTTACACCAGCGCACGAGGTTGATGGAGAAGGAAGAATGTCATCAAGAGACCTTTTGTTTTTTCCTTCAGAGTATGATGAAATAATGGATTTAGAGACAGAATTTGCTAAATTCATTCAAAGTGTGAGTCATGGCCCTCGAAGGCCGCTCAAGGTCATCATGGCGAAATATTCAGAACAGGTACTTTGCGCGTTCACCAGAACAGATGTTTTCGAACAAGAATTGCACAAACAAAAGGAAGCAATGACTGAACTCAAGAAAAAGAAGTCAAGATCGAAAAGAAAGTACCTCAAGGAATGTGATTTATCTGTCGAGGACGTGGAGCAGATCTCGTTACCCCCCCACAGAAGCGTTAGAATTCAATCTCAACAATTTAGACGAAGTTGTGAACATTGGCTCAACGGGACGTAAAAAGCTGAAACGGCTTTGTGGAAAATGCAGATTGTCAGGCCATAGAATTGAAACGTGTACGAAAAAAGACTAGTGGTTTTGTATTTAATTTTAGTTCTGTGTGTTAAGAAACGTTGATTTAAAATCGAGCTCATAATAAATTTCGCAAAAAGCGAGCCACTTAGGGGTCGTGCCACTTGGGGGTGTCAAACTGTAAGAATAAATTGATATAAAATCGAGCTTCTGATGCGAATATCTGACCACCGGCCTTGCAATGAAGGAGGAACCAGGAATGCGTGCAGAGTTCGAGTCTAAATGTACCACTTTTTCCAGAAACATGTGTGAGTATTTTCGATATAAGAAAATAGCATCAGTTCACCCAGACACTTCCTTTGATGTAACTATGTGCACTAAGACTAGGGATCTCTTAGAACTCAATCATTGATACAAAGGTCTCATCTTCTCTCTTTTTTGAAGTATCGGCTTCTGCCCTTATATACTTTTGCCCTTACAGACTTGACTTTGCTGACATATTTCAAGAAAAATTGATTTCATGCTCACCCGAGTATTCTATGGTTTTGCAAGAATTGGGTGTCGGGCGCCTGTATCGTGATTTATGACACCGAGGTATTCGCTTTTCTGGTCACTGTTATCGTCACTTCTAAGACTTCTTAGCCATCCTCCATCTAGAGTCGCTTGGTTGCACGCTCGTTGCATGTCCTAAGTTTCGGGCGGCAATTTGGCTGCGATCGGTTGAAAATAACTGTCTGCACCAATTTATGAATCTTCAACGTCACTCAATCAATAAAGCTTCTTTATTTTTCCGTCAAGCTTTTTATCTTCTCCGATCGATCCGGGTACGTCTGTAGATTCTCAACTTCCATGTCATGTCTGTGTGATGCCAGTAATGGTAGGTAAAAGCTTCTGTTCCATCGTTCCGGGTATTCGTACCCCACCTGATTACATAGGGAAAGGTCTAGAGCTGCAGAGTTCACTACCTCTTTGCCCGTTAAAAGAACGTCTACAATTCCCCATAGTTAGTTTTGAAGTTTTCGACGATGTTCTTTTGTCGAGTCTCGCGTCCTGCCAAACTTTTGTAGCCACTTTTACCATATTCTAATAATGTGCAAGTACCCAAAGAAAAGAGAGAGGAACCAGGATTCCTCGATATTTGTATGGGTAAGCATCTACTTTGTCGGCCAAACCCAAAGCAACAACCGAGGAACGAGGAATTCTCTTGTATTCAAGTCCCCTCTAGCCTGTACTCAATAGAGACAAAGTTGTTGTAGTTGGTTCTTTTCTTGGTCTATACAGATAATACTTTTTACGCATTAAACCGAAGGATCAGCTGAGTGATAATCAAAAACTGATAGAGCAATACTAAATGAGTGCTGAGTATTCATGCACATATATGTAGTAGATTTACTATCTCGCAATTGTTTGTGAGTCGCCATTGAAGTAGCTGGATGCTCTTCATTTTCTTATTAAACAGAAACTGAAGGAACATTATGCGCTTGTTTCAAACAATATCAGTATAGAGATCGAGTCCATCAAAGGAAAATCCAATTTCATGTAATGTCTTCTTTTTTTTTTTGGTTTTGGCCACTTTAGTTTTCCAATCCATCTCTTTCAAATTCTCTCCCTCTTCTTGGTAAGCTCAGCTATGGATGAACTTGTTTCTTACGATTCATGGTCTTGCACTTGACATTTGGCCAACCACTAACTTTAAAGTGTAATCTGAGTGATTCTCTGAAACAATACTATTCATGAAACCTTGAGGTAAGCTACCTTTCCTTTTCATTTTCGGTTATAATCGTATTTCAAAGTAAAATATCCAAGATTGGCAAAAACATGTAAAAAACACAATCGACTGACACTTAATTCAAAGACATAAAATCGCCTCGAGAATTGGAAGAGCAAAAACGTGGATTGTGAATGTATTTTATGATATTACTATTTCTTGATAAAATAGATGCTCAATCTATTAAAACTTGTGTTTAAAGTAAGTATCGAATAAGAAATCAAGTGTCCCCTAAAGAACCTTATCAGTATAAGATCTCCATTTTTTTCAGTGGACTTAGTAAGGGGCAGATTCATTTCTATGCCAATATGTTCTTCGTCTGAGAAGACAACCACTGCCTTAAACCCATAGTCTACAGGTCGAAAGAGTTCAATAAAGTTTGTTTTAATGGAAAAAGAAAGATTTCAAGAAGAATCGTCTAAGAAAGCACATCTTCCATTTTTCTCTTGGTTCTCTAAGACGAAAATCTCCCTTCAATCAGATCTATTAATTATCATTCGAACAAAAAATACTTTTTTTCTCTCTTGCTTCTTCTCTTCTTGCTATAGATGAAAGATTTGTCATGAATACCTCCGCATCTGCCCGAAATTCTCAGAATTCTGACATCTGCGCTAGTTATTAAACTGGATTCTGAACGTAAGACCAGTCTGTGTTGCACCGTTTGAGGTAGCTATGATTTCACCAAATGAACGCCAATCGAAAACTATTGAACACCTGATTCCCAAAGTCTTTTTTGGCCCTGTCACATAAATTCCCATCTTCTCTCTTTCCATATCCCTTCATTCTCTTTCCTGTTTCTTCCTCAATTTGGAAACTTGGTACATATCCATATACTTGTTCATCTTATCTCCGAAGCTTTGCCCCTCTTCAACAACTATATAATTGCTGATATCCGGCCGAAGATGACTTGCCTGCAAGTTAAAGCCCTTCCTGTGATGAAATAAATGGGCTGTGGACTTACCTTGTAGTAAAAGCTCCATCTCTTTTTGGTGAAAGAGTGTCACTTCTTTCGTAGCGAGATACTCAAAAAGCAAACGATTTTCAGTCGATAATATCTCTAAGTAGTCTTGATCATTGAAAGTGAACATCGAAAGCTTATCCACAACCTGCAGTGCCGCTTGTTCATCCGATCCAAGACTGACCTTTTTCTCAAGGTTTTTATCTTCTCCCGCGTACTTCATAATCAACTTACTTCTTGCCCAAAGACGGAGTCTTGGTAAAAATGCAAATGTGTGGAAAACCTGGGAGTCAACGCCGCTCTTTCCATATTCGGCTTGTAGAATTTCCGTGAAATTGTTTGGCACATAAGCAGGTACACCTTCCATCATGGTCAAACGAAGAGGAGAAAGCTCTTGCAACGACAGAACATGCTTGTTTCTGCAACTGTATAATTTTCGTGCAAGATTTCTTTGGAATTCGAATTGAGGGGTTGGGCTTCGAACTCTTCCTTCGTATTGCCGTTGGAGCTCAAATGGCAGCTGGTCATAATATCTAATGGGTGACACATTAGCCGAAAGTGCAAGAGCGGTAATGTCGATGTAGAGCCCCGATTCCATATCGATGAAACGTGCATCAATGTTATTAAGCCCATTCCCAGCTTCACGATGGCTAATCCAAGTTCCACAATCCAAGAAGTAGCGACCAAGCCTTACTTCAGGCGATCCCAGAATACCAAGATCAACGATAATAGTTTGATTGAACATTCGTGAAAGCTTGTGAAGATCAGCAATTGGAATTTGGACGTCATAATCAGAATCCCAAGGAAAGGAAAGGCCATTCCAGTACCAGCCTAGAAGTGATCCATGTGCTATCCAAGTTGTGATATCATTGGCGTTTGTAAAGCGAAGCCACGCCAGAATTAGGCCATGTAATCTTGGCAAATGCTTCTCGGGACTTGTTCGAACACCTTTAAAAAACCTCCAGTCATAGTGACCGCCGGCGGACCAGTTTCTTTCCGGTTTAGACAATAGTGCTTCGAAAAAGTACTTTGTAGGAAATTTCGTATTTAAAGACTTACGAAGGCTGTTGAGATATCGCTGATCCTGAATTGAAAGATACCCTTGTTGGGCTAAAACGCTTGCAATCATACTCAGATTGTCCAAGAAATCTGAATGATGCAATTGTTTTTCAGCTTGAAAAAATGTATCTCTTTTCGGCTTGGCAATACCAGAAAGAATTGAAACTTCCTGACGAAGACTCACTGTTAAATTGGTTTTTGCAATAATTTTCGCCACTGGAGTGTCCATTAATCTCACTCTTCCCGAAATATTTTGGTTCACTGGCACGTTGATGGAGGAAAGCAGCCCTGAAGATGTAGAAAATATGAAATTGACCGCCACAGGAGGTGGCATGAAGTCATTCAAATAGGAAACGGCGGCTAATTTACGCACGCGCAGGGAAGTCCTTTGTGGGCTTCTGAACACATGAAAGCCACACTTATATGGCAGCTTTTGAATTCCCTGAATGTACTGGCCCATTGAAGAATCTATATCAGTGATGTTTCTCTTATCCCATGCCTCCAAATTGTCTAAACAAAACAGATTTGAGTTGTATTCGGGAATTTTCAGGAAGTCAACCATCTCGTGTTGCTGTGGATGTAGAATTGCACACGTTGTATGAGCCCCTTCTGCAGATAACATGATCTGATCCAAAAGTGATAAATCTGTCCAGTCTGCCCAATGAAACCAATCTATAGAGAGGTTTGCAGGGCTGGAACCTTTATTGAGTCGGCTGCTAAAGTCACGGAGTAAAATTGCAAGCGTGATTTGGAGATCGTGAGGAAACAAATGAGGATTTTCGTCTTTTCCCAACAAAAATGACGGTAATTCAACCACGTCTCTAGGATGATCTGGCCCATTTATATTATATTTAGCCATTCGGATATCCTTATCATCTCTGTTATCGGCCAAGACTTTGCGAAAGATTACCTCTGTCCATTTATCAAACGAATACAGATCCTTGACTTGAAAAAGATGCGCTGCCTTGGAGAAATCAAGCGAAATTTCCAGCCATTTCCCGGAAAATGGCCTTGTTCGAGAAACACCAAAACCAAGAACGTAGAAAATTATGACATATACAAGCACAGTCAAAGTAGCTACAGAAATGCAACGAGATCTGCGGGGCATAGCCAACAGAAAGCAAAATTCAATTATTGGATCAAATCGGAGTTTAAAACCGGAGTTCAAAACCGGAGTTCAAAACCGGAGTTCAAAACTGGAGTTCAAACTGGAGCTCAGTTTTGGCGCTGAAAAAGTGACTCTTGAAGAGGGAATATTCCGAAACTTTCTTATCAAATTCCGTGAGTATTATAAAATGACGGACACTCACACGATCTTACCTAGTCAGGGAAATACTAACCAGGGGTTTGAATAAAGTGGTACCGCTGGAAATGGTGGGGTTTGAGGAGAAGGAGGTGTTCATAAAAAGGCTGTACCAAGAAACAAGGGTTAAGGAGTACCGGGGTCCGCCGAAAGGGAAAAGAAATCCATGGCGTCTTTAAAAAATACACGGAATAGGGCCTATGAGGACTTGGGATGCATCAGTATGCGGGCTCCGGATCATCCGGCGTCGGCAATCTGATGAGTGTCTTATGTGGTTCGGCATATAGCGCGAGGTACATGATGAAGGAGGGCGAAACTGAAACGGTTTTCGTGCAGGAATAGAGCCGATCTGGCTTGCATGTCGCTAGTTGGGGAAGACGATGAGCGGTGGGTGCTTCCAATATTGTACGCCTGGGAGGAAGAATAAATAGATATTTTAGGGGTTTACATTGAAAGAAAAAAAAGAAAAAAAAGAAAAAAAAAGAAAAACAAAGGCAAAAATGCGTATGTGCGTATGTGCGATTGCGAATAAGATTTCAGCTGGAAACCTTAACGCCCGACATTGTCCTAAGCGTATTCGTATAAGAATTTTGGCCGCAGCGTCCGCATGCCAATGTACTGCACACAAGCCGTTTGGCGCTAGACAGCTCAACACGTCGTCAAGCGGGAAAACCACCTACACCAAAACGGCAGAAAAGACAGTATAGCACGTCTTGAGAAAACCATCTTGTCCTTTTTAATTGCCTCAAGGCTAAACAAGCAAACACGCCAATAGCCCCTTCTACATTGGTCGACACACCACTAGGTTAACTATAGTCACCGCCAGCGGCAAAACATCAACAAACCGTTAACGTCTTGTTTAGCGGGTAACTTGTCAGACTGCCACTTGTGCCCACCCTTAGCTGAGTCTTCCGAGGAAGCATTCAAAAAAGGGTCAAGATCATCGCTCCTTTTGAAACGACCAGTCACAAGGACAGGCGTTGTAGTAAAAGGCAAACAAATTGTAGATGACCAGACCGCAAAGGATCATGGACAAGCTAAATTGGTTCTCACTTTGAGGGCGCAAGGGTATCTTACTCATCAACCAAGTTGGATTCAGTGGCTCTTTAGAAGAGTCATTGTGGAACGTGACCTATAGAAATGATCCTATGAAGTACGTCGACAGAGAAAAAAAAAAAAACCGGGCGTAGGGCGCGGCGAAGACGCTGGTTATATAGTTTTTTGGCCCGTGCCGGGTAACCCCATCGCGCCCACCGAGCGGTGCCCAGCCAAATTCCCAGCCGCCAGCTTGGGCCCTCTCCTGGTGTACGGGTCCGCGCGACATCAAATCCAAAGCTGCAAATTGCAATTTAATCTACTTGATTTGTTGGAATTTATGACAACGATAAGTTAAATGCGAACCACGTGACAGGCAATTCACTTAACTCTACTGGATCAATGTTTATAGATAGTTCAACTATCTTAATCACACAGTCTACGTCTATCTTTTTATTAAAATTCGACTAAGGAAAAGAAAGAACTCATTTGAGAAACGAACGTGAGAATTTCTCACGTTCCCCAATGGCGTGTCGTGCCCGTACCATATCTGGCGCTTCAGTCACGAGCCCTAAAGTCCTGAAAAGCCAACATGATTTCACGTCTATGCTATAATAATGGCGGTCTGGGTCCGTTCCAAGCCGAAGAGTCGGAGAAAGTCAAACACGTGATTTCTTTCTCGTGGTCCGAGTTCGCCAATGCTACACTCGTGCATGCGGCCCGTGAACGTATTGAAAACCGAAACGGGAAGTTCGGTGTCAATGGCTTTATCTTCCACCCACGTGACAAGCTGTAATAATGGAATCGCCCCTGGCAATACAAGCGGGAGTTCTGTGTGAGTGTAACCCAAGACCGAGGCGAGAATAGCTTTGGACTTTTCGGCGATTTCGTAAGTGGTGTTATTCTTGTAAATTTTGTCCATGACGTTGTGAAGGTTGTCCATACGCTGACCCGGGCGGCCGTCCAATATGACTTCATGTTCACCAAGATCGTCCTTGTCGTCAATGTCACCGCCAACTTCAGTTTCATGATTATCCTCATTTTCATGATTATCTCCATTTCCATCATCATCCTCATTTTCATGATTATCCGCATTTCCATCATCATCCTCATTTCCATCATCATCCTCATTTCCATCATCATCTTCTTCATCTTCATCGTCCTTCTCAGCAGCTAGCACCCAAAACTCATCGTTTTTCATCATTGGCTGCATCGCCTCAAGTGGTACATATACCTCGTTGCACACGTCCAACACCTCGCCCCCAAATTTGCGTTTATACCTCATTTTATCACAGTCATCGAGGTAGTACCCCAAATAATAATAGCCAAGGCCGAGCTCGTGGCACATTTGAACTTCCCGAATGGCCAGAAGTGTGCCTAAAGAAAGATGGGCATAATCTGGGTCCCAGATCAAATAAACGGAGGATACCCCGCTGGGCAAAAAGTCCATTACCGACACTGCCACAAGGCAACCGTCTAGATAATAGCATTCGTGCGTGGGGCCCAAACGGAGAGGATTTGATTTGGGATTGGGATTGAATTTGACATCGGATTTAAGCTTCGGCCCATCCCTCGTATCTTTCCCATCACCCGACGGGGCTATTGGTGGCTGCCACCGTTTAATCCACGAATTAAGCGCGTCCCATTCGCCACTAGACCCGTTGAATTCGGTGTCCAAAAACGGCAGCTTACAGAGAAATTTCGTGAACAGGGCGCGCGTGACTTTTTCTGGCTTATCCTTGTGCACTGTGGTCTGGTACTTTTTATAAAGAGCGAACTTTTCCTCGGTGAATTTGGCAGGCTCGTAGCGCGTGTGGAAACGGGTGGAAATCTGTTCCGCTTCGATGAGAGAAGAGAGGGAGAACGTGGAATTTGGTTTTTCCGGTTTCACCAGTTTCACCAGTTGTTCCGGTTTCGCCAGTTTTTCCGTCTTGCCTTCATCTCCAATCGCCCGTTTAAATCGATTCACCACCTGACGGTGTTCCTTTGTCACTTTCATCTGCGATAAGTCCGTTCGTATCGTGTACATGCGGCAGCACCCTCGGAGCATATCACCCTTATACAAAAAATCGCCCAGGCGCCTGAACCCCAAATTCATCAACTCGTCATAATCTCTGCACGACATTTGTTCGATTTTGCAGCCAATGGTCACGTGAGTCGGTTTTTTGGGGATTTGGGCGGCAGCAGGCCAGCTGCTTAAAGAAATTTCACTATTTTTCAAGTGCTCAGATGACGAGACGGGTTGTTTGATGGGGTGTTTCTGATGCTGATTTGAGGTATATGACTCTGAGGCCTCGCGGTGGATGTAAGTGTGTTTTTTGGGCTTGCAATCACAATAGCCACAGTCAAAGCTGGTGATGCAAAAGGGCCGGGAAATAACAAGCGGGTTACTGTTCTCCAAGACCATGATGAGATTTTAGGAAATTGGGTGGAAAATGTGTTTTTTGACTGGGGATGTTTTTGTCAAGTGTAGTCAGTGGAGTGTGTATCAGTGAGGTGTGAGAGATTTGAGAACTTTAGCCAGAGTTTGAGGTTGCGCACGTATTAAAAGGCGCGAGTCCGGGCCTGGTGTTGCGAAATGGATTTTGATTAATACACTTGTTACTGTAGTTATTATTATGGTATCTTTATAAAGTGAGTGTCAGGATTATGATTGACTGATTGTAAAAAGTTCAGTATAACACGTACCCGGAGTTACTCGGTCTTGGTCTCGACTTTTTGAAGACAGTCTGGTGAAACTGCAACCGATCGTAAAGTCCGTAAAAAAATACTAGTTTTTTCAACCTTATTCAAACTTCACGCTAATTTGTTCAGCGTGTGATTACAGCCGTGCCAAGTCTCAAGCTTCATCGTGTTTTACTATTATCGCTCATCATGTCAATTTCCTCGTCGCTAATTACATGCAAGTCAATGGAACTTTCATTATCGTTGATCCAAAGACAGAGAACGGATTTCGAGAACTTTTGCTTCCAGGCGTGAATCTGAATCGCAATTGCAGAATCACGAAAAATTGCCCTTTGCAAGGTTGCATCTTCTGGAAGTGTATTATCCGTGCAGTTAGATTGGTAATGTGATGGGCAGTGAGGAAAGGTTAAATCTGCGATGACTGAAATTTCGGGAGCTGATGAATGGGTTTTTCTGTGAGTGCATTGAGACCAAGAAAGACTTGTATGAGTCGAAGACTTGTATGAGTCGTCGTTCATGAGTGGTTTCAAACAGAACTTGTGATTTCATTTCATCTGTTTCTTTATTTCATACGTTGGATCAGCAAAACGAAGGTAGGTGTACAATGTGATAGTCATATTTGTCATTTGTCATTTGTCATTTGTCATTTGTCATTTGTCATTTGTCATTTGTCATTTGTCATTTGTCATTTGTCATTTGTCATTTGTCATTTGTCATTTATCATTTATCATTTGTCATTTTTAGGGACAAAAAATGATAATTAAAACACCATTTCCAAAAATTTATTTCACTTTCAAGGTAAAACCTCTAAAAGGGCTTTTCTTAGTTAGTCCTCTTTGATGTCAGAGAAAAACCGTCACTTAACCGCAAGTTCAAATTAGATGGCCGATATACAAATGTCATTTTGCCGCTATGCTATGCCAAAGAGCTGTCTCCTTTCTATTTTCGGTGGTTTAGTTTTAATGTACTTGTAGAATGTCTACTAGATTCGGATAGTACCAATTCCATCAGGTTCCAGAAGTATTTATGAATTGGTGGTAGTGAGAAGAAGCCTGAGAAAACACCAACTCTTTCCCAAAGGCCCTCGAAGCCTTTTACCCGAAAATGACAAAAATAGAAAGAAAATTAAAGATATTGTGTCTGTTTTCGCCGTCACGCATTCAGTTACTATGTTCGCAGTGCACCTTGAACACCTTTATGTTCACATTCTCACCAGACTTTTTGAAGACACTTTCATGCCACACTTTGCAACACCCAAACATGTCGGGAAAAAAAATCCGACTCCTGAACCAAAATCCCCTCCAGCTATAAAGCTCAATACGTTTTTTTAAAGCCCGAAAATTTCACCTCTACAACGATTTCCCCTAGAGTAGAATTCCACATTGCGCCAACCGTACACCCGTGCATCCCAAGCTCTCTCCTCCCACCACCATACATCCAACACCATAAGTGCTCACCTAACTTGAACACCTGTCTTTTTCTCCTTGTTGCCTGTCTTCCACCAAGCCAAACAACCACCAAAAAAGCCCAAATCCGCTTATTCTCGCCAGCCTGAAGAATGAGCACCACAAGTCCCGTGAAAAAAGAGGCACAGCCAGGCGAGAAACCCCATGTCAGCATTGGCGGCAAAAGTAGCAGCATAAGCAACAATAAAAACGACGGAAAAGGTGGCGAAAACGGTGCAAACGGTGTGAAACAGGAGGATGAAGATGAAGTCGCAGCAGACCACGCGTTGCTCTCGGATCCCGAGGATTATCTCGAGGAAAACGAGTCGCTAGATATGAATTTGGCCCATGGAAACCAAAAAGTGTGGCTTGTGAAGTTGCCTCGGTACCTAGCGGACCGGTGGACCGACCGGAACAACCTCCGTGGGCAGCAGTTGGGCCAGGTGAAGATCCGGCAGAACGTGAACCACGTGACGGGGAAAAAAAAGCTCGAAGTGAAGCTTGTTTTGAACGAAGAGGAGCAAACTCCAGAGATTCCCCACGAGTACAATCTATCTATCCTCAACACCCAGGTGAAGAACTCTTATGTGTTCAGCGAAGAGAACTTGAAAAGATTCCAACTGGAACGCACAGAAATGGGTGATATTCCCACTCAGCCAGCGCTCCCTCAACTAGACAAAAACAGCCAACAAAAAAAACCCAGCCGTTTCTTTAAAGTGCACAAAAACGGGTCGGAGGACCGCAAGTTCGTGCCGTTCGTCAAGACCATTCCAAAAAAGACAAGTATTGCTGGAAAAATTGTTCACGACTGCCAGATCATCCCACTGAAGGGAGACGCTAAGTATTCGCAAATGCTCAGTAGGCGGCAAAATATTACTCAGGAGAAAGAGCGGCCCAAGGTGACATTTCTCACGGAAATTCCGGGCGTGGTGCAGTCGCAGGCAGGTCCTTCGATCACGGGCAAAAGCACGTCGATGTTCCTCAAGTCTACAACAAACAAAATCAAGGGAGAAGGCCGCGCAATCAGAATGCCCAAAAAGGATTTGTTGGATTTGCTTTTCCGTCTTTTCGAGGAGTACGAGTACTGGTCGATGAAGGGTCTCAAGGAGCGGACACGGCAACCGGAAACCTACTTGAAGGAGTCGCTTGATTCGATTGCAAACCTTATCAAGAAGGGGCCGTACACTTCCAAGTACAACTTGAAGCCTGAATATAGAAGGTTGCGGGATGCCGAGAAGGCTGCTCGCATGGGCCAGGAGACGATAAATGAGCCCGATGAGGAGAAGGATGAAGAGGAGGATGAAGAGATGGAGGATATTATATGAGGGTTTATGTGAGGAAAGGGAAACGGGTGAAAGGAATTTTGACGAAGGGAATCATGAAGAAAGGGAATCATGAAGAAAGGGAATCATGAAGAAAGGGAATCATGAAGAAAGGGAATCATGAAGAAAGGGTAAAGAGATTCCCATGCCAATGGCGTGGCAAGGATATGGAAATTGGATTGGAAATTGGATCATGGTCTGTGTTTGAAAGAAGGCAACTGAAATCATGCCATTTTCTCAAAACGGAAAGGAAGTTCGCCCCTTTTCAATATAAAAAGGTGCTGGCCAAGCACTTATCCATTAACCGGTAGACCGACAGTCTGCCTGTCAGTGTTCACAATTTCAACTCTGTTAATTTTCCCACTGAAGTGATAAGAGAAAAACCCCAAATACATTCTATGGCTCGAACTGGAAATTTGACGAAACAAAAGTGTTTACATCATAATTGGCCTGAGTCATGAAGTGTGCTCACTTGGCTCATCCATTTCATGAAAAATATCACGGTCGCTATCGAGTAAACAGAAATTTTTATTGAATGAACACGGCAGAAATATCCATTTTTTTCTTATACGTTTTTCGTATTCAAGTGGATTGAACTGTTCCCATGATGCCGCCAGTACCCTTCTTTGGACTAATTCTGACCGATGGGAACCTTCTTTAAGGCCGAACTCATGCTTTTGTTGAAATCACCACAAACCCTTATTCATCAATGCGCCTGCAGACTTCGTTAGAGCTTGTCTACAAGTCGATTCTGCTCTTCTCGGTGCTCAGGAGCCCAATTTGCTAAGCGAGTAGCAGAGTACTACAATTCCACTCTTCTCAATTAGCTCCTCAAGCTGGTGAAACTCTTGGGAAATGCTCCGTAAACCGAATCGTCGCCAAATTGCCCAAATTTTCAGTGGTCTTATCAGGCATGGGAGTGCTTAGATATTTGATTTATCTTGAAGCCAGAATAAACTAACGTTTATTAGACCGGTCTCGCTCCGTCAAGGCATTCAAAGAATCAGTTTCATCTCAATCGGCAATTCGTTACATATCTGGTGTGATATTCGGACTCCCGTGCTAAATACGCGATAACTTCTGAGATGACTTCGACTTTTCAAATCAAACCGAAGTTTCAAAGTTTTTCGAATGATTCATTCGTTAAGTTAGATCAAACCAGCTAAAAGCTATTCTTATAACAACACTACTGCCGATTGAACACACAGAATATTCCTCATCTGCCGCAAACCCTACTCGTCCAAAAGTGGCCATCTACAAGCTTCCATTTCTTTACCAATTATATTCATTACATGTGTATTTAAACAGTCTTGACGTCCAAAGATGGAGGCAAAGATTGTTGCAACTTCTTGGCCTTGGCAGTGTCGTTGACAACCAAGGTGTACAAGTATCTGGCACCTCTGACCTTGAATTTGGTCTGCTTGTAGGTCTTACCCTTGGCGTTGACCTTCTTGTTGACCTTCACCGTGGCCGACTTGATGTCGCCTCTTCTAGCCAACTCAACAAATTCCTTGATGTCCTTGATCTCTTTCTGTAAATGTTAGCATGGGTTTAGCAGGGATGAATATGTGATGTGATGAAAAGAATGATTGGAGAAGAAAATGGATGAGTAGGTAATTCTGGAATTTGGGGGAGGAAACCTGGTATTTTAGTGAAGCCACTAGAGTTAATCAGTTGGGCAGGTTTGGCCAGTTGGTCCAAATGCGTCATTTCTTGTCTTGTCTTGTCTTGTCTTTCTCTTGTCTTTCTCTTGTCTTTCTCTTGTCTTTTTTGTTTGCAATATGATCGAAATGCGTAATAATCTGTTGGCTCTGCTTTGGTCTCACTAAAGTATGGGTCATCGTAGATATCTTGGACTTCCTTGACTTTCCTGATGACCTTGATTGTGTTGCCTCTTTTACGGATTTTCTCTCACTTCTAGGTAAACTTGCTGCTCCAAAGCATTTCGAATAATTTCATATATAGAACATTCCAAACACATAGATAAGCCCCAGCTTCCTTTGAAAAGATATAGCATTGTCTTCCCCAACTCGCCCGAGGCGGTAGCTGAAGCAAATTTCGCATAACTTCACGGAATCTCATTCTTTTCACTCTCCAAGAACTCTTGTCTTATCATCGGCGTTTCACCGGGTATACATACAGCCATTGTGATGTGTAATATAGGGTTGAGTGTGAAAAAAATCAACGAGAAGGAATAATTTTCGATGGTGATTTTTTGCGCGGTGGTGAACCCGTGCACCCCCGCAGTTAACTGCGGCAGCATTCGCGCATGTCGTTGGGGTATCAGCCCTAATGATTCGCACGTGATTGGGACCGGAAAAGATCCACACGTCCCGAAAGACGTAATTCGGCTGTCTCTACAATAATTTTCACTCAAGCCTCTCATCTTGCACGCCCTGTTCCGAATAAACCTTTTAATTTTCATCTATTTGGGATTTGTTCCATTATTAGAGCAATAACTGCTACGATTTAAGAACAAGACCCCCTCTCTTCAGACGCATCATCTGCATCGTGCACCGCACTGCGCATAAATGCCTTCTGCACTGTAGGGATCTACTGCGTTTCCAAACATCATGTCGTCTTCCACGCCTGCGCCTGCTTCTCGTGAAAGCTGGCACAGAAATTGACTATGCGCTTCACGGCAATAAGCCACCTCCTAGTGGCCTCGCTCTTCATGATGTTTGCAAGGCGTGCCTTGTCGTTCCCCGCAATCCGGGCGCTTGCAGCACGTGCATGCATGCCCACGTCTCTGACGCCAATGGGCCACGCGACATTGCCGATGCTTAGTTTCAAGTAACTCTCGTTTGCCTTGACGACATTTTCCGTCTGGACATAGTATACAATGGTGGAAAGAGACACCACGGTTTCGGGCGGGAGCTTGCCACTTCGTAGCTTATACATGAGCTTGACAATGTCGCGCTTTGTCTCCATTAAGATGGACTCCGGGAAGTCATTGGACAATGTCGTGCTCCATGTCTGCAAGATCTCCTTGAAGAACCTTCGTATCTGCAAACACAACTTATTACTATTTTGCGCCGCTATGTCTTTGACATCAATCTGTACCGGCACGCTGTTTTCCTTATCTAAGTAAGCTTTATACCGGACATCTTTCTTCTCGTGCTTCACGTGTATCAGCAACTTTTGTAGCTGTTGCTGTTTCAGAAGGCCATCTTTGCTTTCTTCCTTTTCGTCAAACAATCGCAAACTTTCTGCGAGTTTGTCTTGGTCGATCGACTGCAAAAGTCGGTTTTCCTCGCTGATATCTGAGACGGACAGGCTATTGCTGGCTTGGTTTTCCGTGCTTTTTTCTTCGAAGGCTTTGTTCACATCTTTCACGTTCTTTTCATTGTCACTAGATTTATTTGCTTTTTTTTGCTGAAGCTTTTTCTGCTCGAGCTGTTTCTTTAATATGCTCGATAAGTCCATTTCAGGGTAATCACAGGGTAATGAGATGGCGAGATAGAGCTCTGGGGTGACCGTCCTTGTTCTGTATATGATGGTCACGTGACGCGGAAACGCCCAACGTCTAAAGATCAGTGTCAACTATTTTTTTTTGAATGTTTGAATATGGGTAAAATCGGTGGGTGCCAAAAAATAACTTTCTTAGTCAACTTCATAATGCATATTTAAAGAATTTCAGAAATTCCTAGGGAACTTGATTTTTACCGGGTGTTCTTTGATTTCTCAAAACTTCTTAATGTGCTAAAGTAAGCACGATTTTGACATGGTAACGCGACTTTGAAAAAGGCCGTCATTCTCAGGGTAATTTTAGATCACACATAAAGACACACTTTCATCTCGTATTATAGCGATATTTCTAAATACATCACGAATGGTTCAGATTTCATGAACAGAACAATAAAATTGTTTAAGAACCAGGAAATATCTCAAAAAACACACATTTTTTTTTTTGACCTAACCGTTCATCACTTTCCCTCTTCTGCCCCACGGGACCACTCCGCGAGACCCGATTATATGCCGGACCATATCTTCACAAGCGCCTCCAATGATGCCGCGCTACTCCACACAAGCCCAACAGATGTTACTTTCCTTAGTTTTTCTTCATTTCTGACACTTTCATTCAACCAATTGATCCGTTGGCCCTGCCCACTTTCAATATCCTGGCATTCACAAAAAGGAATCTTACGGGGCGCTGGCGAGAATTTGTCCAAATCCTTCC
Organism: Metschnikowia lunata; assembly: GCA_030583235.1. Lineage (NCBI taxonomy): Eukaryota > Fungi > Ascomycota > Pichiomycetes > Serinales > Metschnikowiaceae > Metschnikowia > Metschnikowia lunata. The sequence goes on along the minus strand of JAJMHP010000014.1, from coordinate 78,527 downwards.
CAGCCGGTTCTTTCAACTTTTTACCGACGGCGGCCAATTTTTCTTTGTTTTCACAGCCAACAATTTCCTGATAAGCTTGCTCCCTGATTTCGTATCACGCTCAGGCACAAAAAAATAATTACACCCAGAATCCCCACATTCACAAACCAAAAAAATACAAATGAGTGAGACGGATAACGTGCCAAAACCGCAAGATCTTCAACCCTCCACACAATCTAGTGACGGCGACCTTCGGGCACAATTTTCTTCGGTGGGAATTGTTGCACCAGCCACGGAGAATATCCAGCCACAAACGTCGCCGCTTCTCGCGCTGACACCGCCCACAGTGGCCAAGGCACTAATCAGAGCATATCCTTATTTACTCATTGTGAACAAGTTGTTGCTGGTGGCAACCTGGACAAATGACGACTACTGGGTGAATGTCGTGTTGATGTTGCTGTACACGTTGACCGTGCTTTACTTCGAGACGTTGGTGACATGGGTTGGCCATTTGCTTTTGGTGCTTATCGTTGTGTTCTACTCCCTTCTCAATAAGAAGATTGTGGAGGAGACGAATCTCCGGCCAACATTGGATGACGTCGTGCATGCGCTCACCACCACATGTATCAAGGCCGATTTGCTACTCAGTCCGGTGTCATCTATGGCATTGACGCCCTACGACATCAAGCGGCTACTTTTTACCACGGTGTTTTTAACTCCTCTCTACTTGATTCTCACCTTTTTGCTAATCAGCCCGCGCTCAGTGCTTTTGCTCATTGGGTTATTCCTTCTATCGTACCATCTGACGTACATGCGGGTCACGCGCAAGCTTGTGTGGAAATTAAAGCTAACGAGAGCGCTTTGTTTTTACCTTACAGGCTTGGACTTCTCCCACGCGAAGAACAACTCCTTGTTTGCCGCTGCTTTCGCCAAGGTGCAAAAGACGGGGCTCTCATCTTCCTCCGCCGGCTCGGACCTTTCAAAACCTGTCAGATTCACTTACGTCATTTATGAAAACCAGCGTCGCTGGCTCGGAATTGGATGGACTTCGAATTTGCTCACTTATGAGCGTGCTCCATGGACTGATGAGTTTTTGAACGAATCCTCTTCGATTGAAACTTTCGAATTGCCGAATGCCGACTCCAACTTTTCTCAGCTGCAGCAGTTGTTCCAGCTGCATCCAGCTATATCTGGTGCCCGCTGGAGATGGGTTGATAAAACATGGCGCTTGGACCTCACAAATGATGGAGCCATTGTTCTTCCGTCTAGCAAGCGATCAAAAACTACCGTCAAGCCCACGAACGATGAGGGGTTTATCTACACCGATAATGTGTGGAAAAAACCCACCACTGACGACTCGTATTCTAAGTATACACGTCGTCGTCGCTGGATCAGAACAGCTGAGTTAGTGTATGACTCTACTCCAACTAATGTCAGTGATGGAAACGCATCCACTTACTCCACCGGTATTGCCAATGCGTCCCCAGATTCCAGCAAAAAGAGAAAGAGCTTGAGGTTTGCCGAGGAAGAAGACCACACTACATTAAGCGAAAAGATCGAGGAGGTAGTTGCAGATCAAGCAGCCCTGGGGAGCAAGAAGCACGATTAGCGTTGCATGATTAGCATTGCATGACTAGTCTTTTATGACTCATGTTGCATGTCTAATGTTGCTTAATTAGTGTGACTGATGCATTGTGATATTATAACTACCAAGTATATATACGACCTGAATCTAATCGCCGAGATCAGGACCTTGAATGTGCTGTAGTGATGCGCTTCACATTGAAGATACCATCGAAGTCCCGTCCTGAAACCTGGTTCGGAACACCCGGTTGGCGTTGGTGAACATTCCCTCTTTCAACGATACAACAATAAATTGAGACCCCTTGAAGCGGGTTTTGATCAAATGGCCAATGTTTTGAGTATGTGACAAGTCCAAAGCTGCGTCCACCTCGTCGAGAATGTACATGGGAGCTGGCTTGAACTGAAGCAAAGCCATGATCAAAGATAAAGCTATCAACGACCTTTGTCCACCCGATAGTTCAGCCAAACTCTCCTTCCAAACGGCGCCTAATTTCACTCTCACGCCTAAACCATTGGTGACGTCAAGAGGATTGACAGGAACCAATTCGGCAAATGCCCCAGGAAGGAGATCAGCAAATATGTTACCAAAATCCTCAGAAACCTTGCGGTACGTTGCGTCGAGAGTTTCTCTCTTGTACCCGTTGAGCTTATCGATGGTGTTTTCGATCTTGGTTTTATCCTTGACGATGGTACGGATCATGTGCATAAGGGCAGCTTCCTTCTTTTCGACGTTATCGATCATACTCATGATGTTTGGGTTCACTTTCCGTTTCATGTTTTGGAATCTTTCGCCAAGAACCGCCGCTTGAGCCTCACATTCGCTGACATTGACATCAGGATATTGTTGGATGATCCCATTAACGACACTTTCATCGGTCAACCATTCGTTTTCGCGAATGAGCTCATCCAATTGGATTCTCAAACTGGAAGTTGCGCCATTGGCCTTTTCGAGGTCGTGGTTCAACTTTTGAATCGACAATTTCGCCTGGTTGATGCCCTCGTTCTTTTCACTGATGAGCGAAGTCAACTCTTGTATCTCCTCGTTGAAACCAATCATCTTAGCTTTTTCATCTTCAAGTTTAACACGAACTTCATCAAGCTGGGTACTTAATCCAGTCAAAGAATCCGCCATGCCGTCCAATTTGGAGTTCAAGTCGCCGAGGGTGGCTTCATGTGCTTCGATTGCGTCTTTGACCGAGGAAATATCGGTTTTTTGTTGGTCCACTTCAATTTGCAAGTTTTCGTATTCTTCACTGCTTTTTCTCACAAGAGCATCCTCCTTGACAATGAGTTTTTTTAGGCTTTTCAACTCTTCCTCCAACTGCTTGAGTTTGGAGCCCTTATCTTGATTGAACTCCTTGATGTCGTTGGTGATCTGGGTGATTTTCTGCGTGAGTGCAGCACTATTTTCCTCTTCACCCTTAACAAGTGCCAGCAACTTCTCAATTTCCTTGGCGTTTATATCGCTTTCCTTGATTATGCTTGCCGCCGGACTATTTTCCAACTTTCTTTCGAGCAATGACAACTCGTGTTTGCTCAAATTGAGCTCGTTCTGTAACGATTTCGTGTTCATACTCAATTGGTCAAGTCTGGTTAACTCCCGTGTAATCTCAGCGTGTTTGGCCTCGAGGTGAGAGATCTTCTGCGTGAGCTGGTTGTGCTGTTGCATTTTGAGGAGAATCAGAGAGGTGTTTTTTCGAGATCCTCCCGAAAGATTTCCCTCTGGATCGTATACATCGCCGTCCAAAGTGATGGAACGAGCCCTGATGTTCGGATCAAAGGTGATTTCCTTTGCCGTGTTGGGGTCTGCGCAGATGAACGTCGATCCAAAGATATATGTCATGGCCTTGGCTAGTTCGTCCTCGAAATTGATAAGATTCAACGCTAGCTCCACCTTCTCTGGACACCTGTTCTTGGCATAAGCCACCTTGTTTGGCGGGATCGACCACACCTTGATCTTATCCAAGGGGATGATGGTCACTCTTCGGCGGAGGTTTCCCCGCTCCAATAAAGCCGATGCAGTGTCGGCACTATCCACAACAACATTGTACATCCGACCACCGGCACAAACCTGTAGCGCCATGGCCTTATCGGATTCCGAGTCACGCACGCTGAACAATTGCATGGCAATGCCTTTGACCAGGCACGGATCGAAGTTCGGATACGGCTTAGAGTAGTGGAAGTCTATGTTTCCCACATCTCTCTTGATTCCGTTGAGTTGGTAATGGAAGTCGTCCAACTGCTTGCGGATCATGGACTCCTGGTCTCGTAGCTCGTGGAACGCCTTGATATCAAACCCGTGCCGGCCAAATTCGGCCTCCTTACGGGCGATTTCCGCCTTATAAGCGTCGATTTTCTCCACTAAAACTCTGCTATCTTGTTTAGCCAGCTCAAGCCGCGACGCATCGTTGCTGATTTTCTCTTTGAGGTGGGCAATGGTCAAGGCCGATTTCGAAATGAAGTTCTGGCTGGTGTTCAAGTCTTCCTTGCACTGTTTAAGCTGGGACATGTATCCTCCATCAGCCCCTCCTTTGGCCGTGACTCCTGTAGATAACGTCGATAGAAGTTCTTCTTTTTTGTTGAACTCCTCTTTCATCGACACAAAGCGGGCCTTACTTTCGTTGTACTGCGCTTGAAGAGACGCAAACAAGTCTGAGGAATTATCCGCCTGGTCTTGTAACGTCTTTAACTGGGCCTGAAGTTGGGCCAATTTGGCGGTTTCTTCCCGGGCGTTTTCAGTGGCCAAGTCGCGTAGGGTGCTCTGGCGCGTGATGTCGTCCGAGAGGCGCGTTTCCTGGGCCTGGAGCACCGCTATCACGCCTCCTTCCGAGAGTTCCAGTTCCTTCTGTTTTTTCACGTGTTCGAGATCGGAATTCAAGTTCTGTACCTCGGAAGAAAGCTTCTCCACCTGCGCGTACAAGTCGTTCATGATCCCCTCGTGTTCTGAGCGGATGCTGGAGTAATCGTGGAACTGTGCCGACTTATACTGGTAGTTGTAACTGGCAATTACACGAGTGAGCTTCTCGAGGTCGGTTTGAACCTTCTGGAACTCCAAAAACACCCGTTTTTCCAGGCGGAGCTTCTCCAACTTGGGCTCGATCTCCTCGCGAAGCAAACTGCGGATCTCCTGGAGCTTGGCCTCCTTCTTAGCCATCGTTTTCAACGCTTTATCCTTGCGGTCCTCAAAAGTCCGCGTTCCGGCGGCCTCCTCGATAAGCGCCAACACCTCCTGTGGCTTCATGTTAAGCACTTTTGTAATCTTGCCCTGCATGATCAAAAAGTTCGGGTTGTTGATGTTTAATTGCACCGACTGGAACAAATTTAACACCGTTTGTTGTTGTGCCTTGTGTCCATTAACCAAATACTTGGAAGTACCGCCCAAAATAATCTGGCGAGTCACCGAAATTTTGGGCGAGTGTTCAAATCCAATGGGTGATTTGTCTTTTTCGGAGTTATCAAACACAATCGTCACCGAAGCTTTGGTGACTCCTGCTTGACCTCGTTTATAGATTAAATCCTGCAAATTTGACGCTCTCACCGTCGCCATGGACGCGATTCCCAACACAAAACAAATGGCATCGAGAATATTCGATTTTCCCGACCCGTTGAGCCCGGTAATGGCGTTGAATTGGGGGTCCCAATCACTGACAACTGTTCTTGTCGCATACGACTTGAATCCGTCGATGATAAGCTCCTCAACCTTCATGAAAGCGAGGGGAGGCCGGGAATAAAGGGTGCCTGTGAGTTCGGAGGGATAGAGTTAGTGGGGATCGAGAGAAATTTCGGAAGTTTCCGGCGTATATTCACGGTTTGGCGTGGCAGCTATGAAGACTAATGGTGTATAGTAGTGAACGCGACGCTGCAATTGGTGATGTGCTAGTAAATAAAACATGCGAGAGAAGGCGCGCGCGTCTGACGCCATTCAAATACACTCTCCCACTCTCCGGTGGCTATAGGCAACTTGTGCACCGAAAATATGGAAATATGGAATATTTCTATCATCCATCATTCAAAGATATTTTGTATAAACTTTGTCTTATATTTGCAGGCTCAAACGTAGAAGTCGCTCCGCTCAATTGGCTCGTTCAACTCGTTGGAAAAAGTCGAAAGTCAGCCTTTGCATGGCACTACTAGTATGACTCGGTTCCAGTGTTGTTAAAAAATAGCGATGCGCGATCAGATAAATCGTAGAATAGTTACACAGCAATTTCGACATCTCTATATTGCGATCTCGATATGGACGAATATCAATATTACTTTCCAAATACAGTAAAATTAATTTTCAAACTATATTAAAGCTAATAAGCCGAATCTGGCGAGAAGAGTTCGTGAGATACATGACTTTCAGCATCATAAGGCAAATTGTGAGCTTGCAAAGCACGGGAATCAACTGGGAATGAAGGTCCCGAGGCCCCAATGATTGTTCTTTGGCCTGTGCGTGTGCGCTAGTGAAGAAGATTGTCAGCCCAAATTCAGTTTAGCGGAGATGCAAGATGCGTTAGGAACATTTTGATTCTAAAAAAACAAGAGAACTTTTGGAACAAGAGGCAGCAATGACGTTGAATTCTTGGAGATCCGCTGGTTAAATACAACTCATGGCGCAGAAAAGAGGTTCCCATGCTTTCCCAGTACGGTACTCAAAATCAAGCATTTTACGCGCGATGTTCAAATATGCCCAATAAGGCGTGATGGAAAAAGCCGGTTCCACTTGGTGGAAACACTTCCATAATTCTGATACCGATCCAACACGCTGCGCTCTTATATCCGAAACAAACCTTAAAAAGCCCTCGTAGTCAAAATGTGCAGACTTCTTGGCTAGAAAGTTTGGCATGGACCTTTATCAAGGCGGATACCGCAAATTTGCTGGAATGCATTGAGACTCGACATTCCCGCGACATACCTCTTGTTGAATAACATTGCCACAACGTTTGTAGTGAGGAGGTTCAGATCAGGAAAAAGGGGGTCGTGTGGAGAAGCTAACGCAAATCCAGAAGCTTTTTTCCCGTCCATGGTCACGCCCCAGTTGACCTCTATAAGCTTGGCCACCTGGTGCACATTGCGGCTATGGGCTATCGAAGACAACATGACCGAGACGGGTTCATTCAGGAAAAGAGTGCGTGATTTGTCCAGGTACTCCTTCTCGATGGCTGTGATATTCGAGTGTGTTTCTTAATGATCTGGAAATCAATACCAATTAGGAGGACGGAGAAGTGGCTGCCGAGTTTGCACTGCTGTAGTTATAAACTGATTTGATTAGCGTGGTGTTTTGATCGAGTAACTTTACTTGATTACCTTCACGACAACAGTTCTGCGATGCATGTCAAGCAGCTAACTAGGATGAAACTTTTTTTCAGTAAATATTAAGCTAGGCGTGTCTATCAGAAGACGGGTTGAGGAAGCCTACATTGGGGATGAAGTGTTTGTCCATTACCCACCCAAACTGTCCAATTGGTCGGGATTCAAATAGCATATTAAAGCTTAGAGGCATAAAATGATATTATGCGATAATTATAGTAATATTAATTTTACTATTAATTAATAATAATTAAGGCACTTATTATAATAATATAATGAATAGTGAAAAAAAAAATAGCGATGTAAACATAATTCACAACACTGCTCCATTCCAGTATTGCCTGTTTGGAAAGTTTTTTAAACAAATGTTTGACTTCGTCTCGGTTGAGTGCCACTTGTTCCACATAGCAAAGAATACATTCAAGGTGGTCTAGAGCACCAAAGTGCTTAATATTTCCTGCTCCAATCCCCTGGATGCTCGTATGTTTTAGAAGGATGCACACGCTCATCAATCATCTCTTGTATTATAGTCTCCTCAGTCAACGCCTCATGTGGCTCTTCATCGTCATCTTACTCATCAAGGAGGTTATTGACAGCTGCTGAAGTCTTAGTGTGTTGATCCTTGTGGAATCTGCCAACTAAGCCTGCAATATTCTCCGTTGAGTTAAGTCTTTAGTTTCCGCAACTATAGATTCTGTTGCTTTGGTTTGTCCACTTGGTAGAGTAAGCAATCTCGTCTTGTGCCAACAATTTCGGAATATTGCAGCAGAAATATTACTCCATGCTTTATTGCACCACATCACTGATTGCTTCTCAATAACCCCTTCCATGATTTCACGGATATCACGGCCTTTTCGATGTAGTCGAGCATATATGTCACAAATGACACTTGATAACGGGATTCCACTGATCATATAATGTCCTGATCCAAAGGCTGTGAGACTGTAGTCGTGTTTGGTGGCAATAACTTGATTTTGATTTCAGAGAGTGGTCGATCATCTATTGGTTCCCCGTTCAATAGCCACTCTATCAGCTGAACAATTCGCATGCATTATTTCTTTGGTCGATCTCATCAGTCATGAGAGGTTTCCGAGACAAGGAACGGTTGTTTCAAAATACCCGGTGGACGGGAAACCACAAAAGAATGCCAGCTCTATTGTAGATTCAATTTCGGCCAAAGTTCGTGCTATTAATGCCTATGGCCATCTTGATTTTGCACCAAAATTCCGGAATATACCTATAGTCGGGATATTTGGCTTATGCATGTGAATTAGGCCTAAGTACTAGAAATTTAGGCATAATAAAGTCATTGCTTACTACTATAAAAATAATGCCCACAGTAGCCATCGGAGAGTGCAGGTGGTTTCATATGCTGAGTCCAACAGGTGGGCTTACATGGTGATCTAATCTAATTATAAGTTATTAGTGATGTAGATAATGAATAATGGGTTTTTGGGATTAATCAAGATTTTTTGGGGATGTAACTGTGGAAATATAGAGTTCTTCTTCAGGATAGTTAGTTGGTGTATCGGCAGCCCACTTTTAAAGCGCGACATACAAACTGTAATGATTTACTACGCTACAGCAAGTCTGTAGTTATAACTTCATGGGAGTGTTTGGCCAGGAAAACAAAGTGTTGAAAGACAAACTGTTGGTAATTTAGAACAGTTTGTTTGGTATTCATCTTCCAATTTTATCTTTTCTAGTTTCTTATTTCAATCCCCGAATCCTGGTGTCTTTCGTTTGTGGTGATTGTTTTACGGCTGATTTGTTTGCAGTGCATGACAGGAATTGAAAAAAGCTGAAAGAGAAAGTCCGCAGAATGAAGAGAAAAAGCGAATTTTATAAAACCAGACAGAACACCAAGAAAAATACAGAAAGCCAAGAAATGTACAGAAAGCCAAGAAAACACAGAATAAAGAAACTCAATCGATCATACATGACCCAGTGATCTTTGATAGTATAGTTTGCTACTGTTTCACTAACTTGGATAGACATCTGAAAGTGAAGACAGAGCACATGGCCCAGTGGATCAAATAAATTGCTCGAAACTGTACCCCATCTGTGGAAGATAAAGACCACAAATGCTACCCCACAACGCTTGAGTAAAGAGATAGTTTAGTCTTGGCATCATTTAAGGAGAAAATCACTGATGCTCTTAGGTATCCGAGGATAGGATGAAACCATTTCATAACTCCAACTCTGTTGGTATTGAATCAATAATAATCCGGTGAGGTATAAGTGCTTGAGTCGAGGTTGATTTTAAGTACCTACATCACTCTTAAGGAAAAGCCAACAAGAACTCAGCTAGAAGTGGACGATTCGAAAACGGAAAATCTAGCACACACGAGAGGGAGAAACCTGTATTGACTTAGTTCGAAGATGGATAAAGCCACAATGAAGAATGAAATGATGACAAAAAAACTAGATTGCGGATCTGTTAAGATGACCTTTGTAATAAAGCTTGTCAAAAAGTTATTTAAGCATTGCCCCGGTTCAAAAGGAAAAGATATCTTATACTAGATAATACGAAAGTTGCGAGGTGTCTCGTTTAGGAAGTTTGTGTTCAACTGTCTAACAATAAAACCTGCGTAATAATGCTGGTGCAAGGTTTGGCACCCATTTATACCAATCGAGTGAGCCGGCTTGGCGAGGTGTCCCATTTAGGCAAGTTGCAGTCAACTGGCTGACAATAAGAACCTGCGGTAATAATGATCGGGCAACGAATCTACAACTTGTATTATGAAATTATACAGGGAATTTGCACTCCCTACTACCATTGTAGTTAGCTGACCCATTGTCAGCTCCAACTATAAAATGGCCGGCTTTCCCACCCTAAGTGTTGGAAAGCCAGACTGGTTTCACTAGAAGATGTCAATTAATACATAGTTCACAGCAGAACCATGACAAGAGTACATGAGACTAATACAAGAAAGCGTCAATGAGAATCTCAAGATGGAACGAGTTGTGTTGCAGTGGAAAAAAAGCGGATTGTATGAGCACTGAAGATATTCAAGATGTGAACAGTGTGATCTGCCAAAAAGGAAGAATTTTTTGGAGTTTCCACCAACTGCTAAGAGATTTGAGTTTGTCTGTACTTAAAAAAAGATTAAATCTGAGCCATTCTTCATTCACAATGGTGAAAGTGAGCACAAAAAGGATAGGCAATTTAAGCAAGGAAATTATTTCAAAGAAAACACAACGGCAGACTCTTGTGCTCGGATTTGACTCAAAAATTTGTATTATCTGGGTGCATTTTAATTCTTCCGCAGGATGACTCGATTATGACCACAATTCTTAGGTTCAAAAGTGATGAACTGAAAAAAATGGAAAAGTAGGTCCAAGATACAAGTTGAAATGGAATCGACAATCTTCCGAATTATCAGATAATTTCCCTTGCTTAATGTCTGCCGTTTTAATACAAACACTTAAAGATGAAGCACCTCCTCAATACCTTATCAGAATCGTTCAATATTATAAAAAGCCACCAATTTTCAACAGAGCAAGGCTTTCGCTCCATGTATTTTAGTCTAAAGATCAAATTCAATTCAAAAGTTTTCACTTCAAATCCGATTTTCTTCGGACTGTTTTCGTTGGTCAATACGTTCATGGTTTTACTGTACACTGTTGGAGGGGTTTTTTCTATAGAATTGTATAGTTTTTGGTGGAAGTAGACTGGGCAAGCTCAGACTACGAACGCCTCCTCTCTAATCAGATGTATCAGTCAAAAAAAAAAAAAAAAACACACGCTAATGTGAAAAGGCTGCAAAATCCCCACAAATAGTCAGGACCAGTATCCTAAATTTGCAACAGCCGAAAAAAACCAACAAAAAGAGAGAGAAGTTCATCTTTCATATTAGCAAACGGGACAAGTATCGAAAAAACAAGAAGCAACAAAAAACAAACAGGAAACAGCAAACAAATTTAAGAAAGTGTATTAAACCTCTCTTTGGTTAGATCTGCAAAGTTGAGCTACCGCACTTTGGGCATTGGCCTTGACAAGAGCCCTCCAATAATTTTATCTCCCACTCTCTTTCCACCCAAATAAAGCCCATTTGGATATACAAAAGAACTAGAGTTGTCTTCGTCCAAGAGAAAAAAAAATCTAAAAATAGCACTGGCTATCTACTCCTCTGCACTATCAACGCTTAAATCAGCAACTTCCTTAATTGGACAGAGCTCAAAACACCCTGGAATACGGCCAGAGCCTGACATCAATCGAACGCTTTTACACGCTTTTGCACAAACAGAAATTTATCAATTCTTGAAACTTTCCTTACCTTTCTGTTTTTCTATTTCTCAACTTGTTCCCCCAGTGGGACTTAACGGGCGGTAACTTTGTGTTTCACGCCGGTGCCACACTCAAACCTTATTTTTGCAGCCATGCCTAAACGCTACACGTGGGGGAGGGGTTCACTTTTCCAGCTGCGGCTAGTGTCTCAAGTGAGATCGATGGGTGGAATCGCGAAAACACCAGATCACCCCACACGTGATGGCCAGAGAGCCTCGTGAAAGTGGGCTGTAAAAAGAACTACATGTTTTTTTTTTTTTTTTTTTTTTCTCCTCTGGTTCAGCACCCTTTTGTGGAAATATTTTTCGATTGTGGATCAGTTTCAATAAAACCTATTTTGCACCAAGTCCTACTTCCACCGTCGGCCTTTGTTGGCGAGCCAAAGAGAAAGAAGTAAGCGCGTACTGCACACAGCGGGGGCCTTGGTGTGCTCGGCATCAACAGAGCCGTGCTTTTTCTGCCTGCGTTTCCACGTTTTCCCATCCATTTATTAGCACCAACTCAGGGGCTATTTCACGTTTGCATTGAACATTTAGACGCCTTGTGGCTGGAAAAGATCATCACACTCGAAAAAACCCGGTTTCCACCAGTTTCAGCCGTTTTTTTACACCCTTACATCTTAAGCTCCAAGCACTCAAATTGCTACGTGAAAATGGCTCTGATCATACAAATGACGCCGTATGAGTACACGGACAAAACGACTTCGGGCAGTTTTTTCTCGTCGCTAAAGAACGCCTTAGGTCCGGAGAGTCTACTGACGAAATTGCTCAAACATAAGGTGAAATTTGCCCTTGTTGCTGGAATTGCAATGATCTTCACTCTCGCTCAGGTTTCTCTTGTTTCTCGCAACAGCTTCTACGTGCCTGACTTCTCCTCGACGCCGCTGACGACATTTTTCGACTTGGCTAACTATGTGGGGCTGCCCAACGGCTGGCAATATGATGAAAGGGTGCTATTTTGTGTGCCATTAAGAGACGCAGCGGCGCATTTGCCCATGTTTTTCGGGCATATGAAAAACTTGACTTATCCGCATCATTTGATTGATTTGGCATTCTTGGTGTCGGACTCGAGTGACGACACAATGGCCGAGCTTTTGAGGCACTTGAAGGAGATTCAGACCGACCCTAATGCGAACATGCATTTTGGCGAAATCGAGATTTTCGAGAAGGACTTTGGTCAGGCCATCGGCCAGTCTTTCTCCGACAGGCACGGATTTGCTGCCCAGGGTCCACGGAGAAAGTTGATGGCAAGGGCCAGAAACTGGTTGTGGACTGTTGCCATTAAACCATACCATTCTTTTGTATACTGGAGAGATGCCGATGTTGAGACGGTGCCGCCCACCATTTTGGAGGATCTAATGCACCATGATAAGGACGTGATTGTGCCTAATGTGTGGAGGCCATTACCCGACTGGCTAGGGAATCAGCAGCCGTATGATTTGAACTCGTGGCAAGAATCAGATGGTGGTCTCCAATTGGCCGATTCTCTTGACGAGGATGCTTGCATTGTTGAGGGGTACGTCGAGTATCAGACGTGGAGACCGCATTTGGCGTATTTGCGTGATCCGTACGGTGATCCTGAGGTTGAAATGGACTTGGATGGGATTGGAGGAGTGTCGATTTTGACCAAGGCACGCGTGTTCCGGACCGGATCGCACTTTCCGGCGTTTTCCTTTGAAAAACACGCGGAAACAGAGGCTTTTGGGAAAATGAGTAAGCGGATGGGGTACTCCGTGGTTGGATTGCCGCATTATGTGATCTGGCACATTTATGAGCCGTCTTCGGACGACTTGAAGCATATGGAATGGATGGCGATGGAGGAAGTGAGACAACAAGAGCAAGCCAAAATCATGAAGGTTTACGATAAGTCGTGGGGACAGGGCTTTGAGGGTAAACAAACCGACTGGCAGCGTGAGAGAGAACATGTGTTAAAAAACACCGATATGCATAGAAAGATCCATGTTGATTGGCTGGGTGTGGATGATTTATACCTTGAGGAGTCTGGAGACATGCAGCTAGCGGAGTTCCAGCCATAAGAAAGGATGAAATGAGTGGAAGACTAAAAGGGCTGAAAGGGCAAATGCTGTGAGAAGACTAAATGGTGTAAAAGGACCAAAAGAATCAAAGCTACTGAAAAGACCAAAAGATGTGAAAGGCAAAAGGTGTGAGAGGGCAAAATTTGCGAAAGGCCAAATGGCCTGAAAAGACCAAAAGCATAGTCTAGGGATGATCACCGCTTCTTTCGTGATAGTACGTCTACAAATTATATGGCTAGATGAGAACTCAACAGCCCACCCACCAAATAGTTCTCGCTCTTATGACACAGTTTGGATCGGCTGCAGACGAAGCTCCTTATCGGGAACTAAAATCAAAAGTTCCTAGCGCACTTTTGGAAGCATCGACTGGAAGATTGGTGAAACTACGCGAGGTCCAGAATCTCAATGATACGCCCTATGCATTAAAGATATCTTCCATCCATTTTCAGATCAGAAGGTGTTTTTCAGCGGGCGGGCACCCAATCGCAAGAAGCTAGCAGAAATTCATTTCTTGGTTCCCCGTGTTGGGCGTTGTTGTGCAGATCCTAAATCCAAGTACATGACGTGGCACATGACGTGTCGCACGGGCAACTAAGACTTAGAGCGAAAACAGTCGATTAAGTCCAGATGGAGTTGACTCCTGATCCTGGAAAAGCCTACATTCCCAGGGCACGTGGAAAAAAGTACTGTCGGCATTCCAAAAAGAGAAAAAGCAAAAAAAAAAGGAGGAAAGGAGGAAAGAAAGGAAAACAAAAGTTATCTCTTCAGTTCGTCCCATGCCACTGCTGCCGCATCCTCGTTGTTTTTGGTGCCCGCGACAATACTGTGTTTTTCCTCTTTAGGCAGGTGTGCGCGCTGTAAGTAATCGGGCACGCCCAACAAACAGGCGGGCACATGCTTCAAGGTCAATTTCAAACGAAAGTTCAGCCAGTCTCGTTCGTCTCATACTACACACCTTCGACCTTGGCACCGGAATTCGAAGACTTCTCTGAAGACTTCTACTTGAAGTGCCATAAAAGAAAAAAAAAAAAAAAGAAAGAAAACAGAGAACAAATAGAAATACCCTAGAAAAATCATGGAAGTGTGGTGGAAAATATAAAAGACGAGCAAGATAGATGCATGTAGAGATGCAATGCAGAGGAGCCAGGGCTTTTGCCCAGCTCTGTTCGGTGTATTTTTCTTATTTTTCTCCAGCCTAACCTCGTTGATTTTGAAGCCCTGTTTCTGAGCCCTGTTTCTGAGCCCAGCCCCTGTTCCTAATCCTTATTGGTGGCGCATAACTTAGTGATGTCAAGCCAAAGAACGAAATCCAAACCGAATAAAATCGAAAGGAAATCTATGCAGAAACAGAACAAAAGCTCACCAAAAGCACACCAATAGCACACCAATAGCAAACCATTAGCAAACCAAAAGCAAATCCAAAAACATCCTCAAGCCATACATAAACCGAGCAATTGCCAGATCGGACAATTGCCCCATCTTATCACCCGTACCTCCCCGACGGACCCACCTCTATGTGCACGACACTACATGTGCTTGGGTGCTTGGGTGCTTGGGTGCGTGGTGCGTGGTGCGCCCGTTCATACTTCGTGCGTGCTTTGGTGAAACCGCTGCTTACCTAGGCCATTGGTGGGATTCTCACCACCTCCAGCCATCTACTTCAAGCCACCTCAAACCACTCTAAAAACTCAAATCACTCAAACCACCTCAGTCCTCCACCAAAAATCTCCACTAGATACACTATTTCCCACCACAAAGCCCTTGCGCCGGAGCTGGAACTTTTTTTTGAAAAAAAGCTGCAAACACACCGGGCTATCCCCCTGCTTAAATGTCCGAAATTCTTTCTCCGCCGCCGCCGCAGCTGTCATCGCAAACGTGCAAGAAATGTAACCTTGCCATTTCGGAGGGCCACGCATACGAATTGGGCGACGACCGCTGGCACATCAGCTGCTTCAAATGTTTCAAATGTGATAAGCTGCTTGGTTGCAACTCCAGTTTTTTGGTGTTGGGCAACGGTAGCCTCGTATGTTCCAACTGCTCGTATAGCTGCAAGCAATGCGGCAAGAAAATCGACGATTTGGCGATTTTGACCGGCGACCAGGCGTATTGTTCCAACTGTTTCAAGTGCCGCGTGTGTAAGCTGAAGATCGAGGATCTCCGGTATGCCCGGACGCTGAAGGGGTTGTTTTGCATGTCGTGTCACGAGGAGCTCATTGCCAAGAAGAAAAAACATGATTTGAAGCGCAAACAATTGGCGCTGCTTCTGCTGCTGCTGCGGCCCTCGCCCAACGAGGAAATCGGCGACCCTCTCAACACTCTGGCGGCTGCTTCCCGGCTCTCCACGGCTGCCGGAACCTCTCCTTATCTAGGGGGGAGTTCTCATGACTTGTATCTGCACAGAAACCCGTCTTTATCCTCGGTTCTGACCAACAAAAAGCTCCCGCCGCCACCGCCGCCGCCTCCCACACAGGCGGGGGAAATACGGGGTTCGTTGGTGTCGGAAGAGCCCCGGAAAAACTCCGCCTCAAGCCCGGAAAGACCCCTTCTACAACATCTGAACACTCTGTTTGGAAGAAGTCACGCGTCTTCCTTTTCCCTGGAGGCGCTGAACCCCGCCCGGACACAGGAGAAGAAACTTCTAAATCTGGCGATGCCAAACGTTCCAAATCTCCCCAATCTCCCACAAATGCCAAATGCTTCGTGTGAAATCGAGGAGGTGAACGACTCCGATGATGAGTTGAATCTCCGCCAGGTGCGGGAGAACTTGGAGCGTAAGTTCATGGTGATGCTGACGGAGTCTAGCGGCGCGATCTTGGACCTCATTGACTCGTTTTCCCCGGCAAATACTCCGTCCACCATCTATAACGAATCAAATGCCAACGAATCTCCGGTGATCGCCCACGAAGTGGCCCATGATCCAGCGAAGACCGACACATCGTCATATTCTTCAAGAGGCACGCCCACGTTGCGGCCAGAGCCGGCAAAGTCTAGAGGCTGGGCCATGGAACCGCCTTCTCCACATAAAAATATACTTCTTCTTTCGCCCAATCAATACCGCGATAAGGAGTTCCACAACACCCAACCCGGGCATTCTGACTCCACAGCAAACATGTTCTCTGCCGAGGATGTACGCCGGCCGAGGTCGGCGGCGTCTTCTCCAATGGCACGAGCCAATCGGCAGGCGCGGGTGGTTGAAACTAACGAAGATCAATCTTCAACGCAATTTCCCGCGGAAAGGAAAAGCCCAAAACCAGAGGAGGAAGACAGTTCTGTTTCTACGCCCAAACGAACGCTAGCGCCAAGACTGTCGCCTCCTTTGACTTCCCCTCCGCCTCGTTTAGCGTTGCCTGATGTACCAATGACCCCTAAACAAGGAGCTTTTGATTTACGCACCAAACACGATAAGTTTGGTGACCCCATGGAGCCTAAAGGGTTGGGCCTCGAAGGCGTCGATATGCAACGCACCCGCACCATCAAACTGCCCCAGCCGGCGGTTACTAATTTGGAGGATCTTCATGATGAAGAGGAGGCGGAATCTTATAAGTCGCCTCCCAGCCGCGTGCAAAGTGTACGCAGCAAGATATCACTAAAGCACAAACGGTCGACGTCGAACGGATCTAATAGCGGCGGATACGGTGGAAAACTTGGGTTTTTCAAGTCTCGTGATGACTCTTCTTCATCCCAAAAAGGCCATTCGCGTCATGTTCTGGATGGAACTATCAATGGACAAGCCTACACCACCCCGCCACTCCCGCATTCCTCGCCAATGGATTCAGGCACTCGCCGAGACTCGCATGCAAGGTCTACTTCGGATACCAACTTTATTACCAGCACAGAAAAGGACTCGACGCGAGATTTTGAGATGCGCTCGTTGAAGTTTGAACTCTACCAATTGGACACCAGGCGACAGGCGATTTTGTCGGAGAACATGAAGTTGAACTCGGACAAAAACAAGTTGCTCGAGACGTTGGGGTCGTTGCAGAAAATGGTGGCCTCGGATAAAGCCGCTAAAGAAGCTCTTTTGCGTGAAGTGGAAGAATTAAAGGCACAACGATCGAAGTTGCTCGACGATAATGAAAGCCTCCGGCGAGAAAATGAAATCCTTCAAGAACCAATGCCTCGGGCCAGAGGACGAGCCATTGACATGAACTCTAACTTCAACTCCAACTTCAACTCGAACACTAACACCACTGAAAGACGCTCGAGTCAGGTGTACGAGACGCAAAACGACATGTTTGAATCTGCCAACGCCTCCGAGTCATTAAATGAAGAAGGCGCAGAAGCTCAAAAGGCCACGAGATTGAAATTCTGGCGCCGCCCAAAGGTGACTATTGCCAATACGCAAATGCAGCCCCAACAGGCCAACAGCAATAGTCTGAATTCTTCTGTTGGAGGTGTTCCCAATATTGCCAATTCGTTCAAACTTGGACTGGGCTTTTCTTCAAACGCCCCCAACACGAACGGTAACTTAAACTTCTCAAACGACGATTCTTATGGGGGCCGCAAAACTACAAACACTTTCGTGACCAAGTCCAGATCTACAACTCTACTTGATTCGATATCTAGCGGCCAAACAGGGGCAGACGCGCCTCTTCTCGGGTCAACGCTACAAAGAAGAGCGGATTTCGAAAACGAAAAGGTTCCGTTGATTATCACCAAATGTATTGAAGAGGTGGAGAAGCGCGGGTTGGACGTGGAAGGCATTTACAGATTGAGTGGTGGCAACTCGGCAATCACTGCTATTGAAAATGGATTTGCCGCCATTTCGGCCAACGATACTCCCGACAAAAGACAAATGATGAGGTTGAATGAAGTTCTCGATGGAGATATTAATGCCGTCACGAGTGCATTGAAGAGGTATTTACGAAAGCTCCCTGATCCTTTGATCCCATTCGCCTTGTACCAAAATTTCGTGAGCATCGGACAACGCCGATTGGAGAAAGACGAGTTTTGCAGTGAGTTCAAAATCCGTGTGCTCAACAGACTCCCGCCTGCCAACAAACATGCCTTGTACTTGATTTGCAAGCATCTAAACAAGGTCAATGAGTACAGCAATTTGAACCGAATGAACTTCAAAAACCTTTCGGTGGTGTTTGCTCCAACCATAGCCAGGGACGCGACGGGCGAAAGAGAAATGGTGGATATGGGCCACCGAAACGATACCACCGAGTGGCTTTTTTCAAACTTCCACATCATGTTCTCCGACTATTCCGAGCAAGAATAGATGTTAGGGGGCTTGTTGCCTTCAAATTGCAATACAATATTTTAAACTAATGCACATCTTTAATGTTTGGGTCCAGATACATTTCATAGCGACGGCGGCCAACACGAAGAAGATGTTCTATGACACTGAAGGATTTTTTCGGGAGATGATGGTACTTTGCGAATTCCAGACGCACGTAGTTTCGCCAGTGGCCCTGATTTTCCAGGGGTTTTGTATGTACGGCACGAATACACTCCCTGTATAATTTAAGGACTTCTCTTTGAAGACCGGATAGACGAGGCATGAAGGTGTGGGTTGTGAAAAGAGGAGGCAAGGTGAAGACGTGGCCAAAAGTTCGGGGTTGTACATGACACGTGATTTGAAAACGCGTCACGTGACCTGGCCGGCAACATTAAGCTTCGTCCGGGGACCCGACCGGGACCGGGACCCGGGGATTCTCCATAGGAATGACAATCTTTACGGTATGAAAACGAATAACAAGTTTTCTTCAAGTGATATATTTCAAGAATGCAATAAGCTTTCAGTCTATGTGAAGAAGCTGTTCAGAGAAGTCTTCAAGTACTACTGAAGAAGATGCCTATTATGTTTGGCATAACGAAACTGTAGTTTTTTCCAATGTCATTGTACAAGTATTTGAAGAATTGCACTGCCCACCTTCGGTTCTTGACTAGGTATGCATTCGACACCATCCTCTCACTCTTTTGAGTCAGTTTCGGTAGCAAGAACCATCGAGGAACTCTCCTTATCTTCTGATTCCGTTACGGTCAAATTTGACACCACAATTCTAGATAGCCCGAGATTGCAGGTCTGAAGAAGTGGTTGAGTATATCGAATTTCCAAAGATTATGATATTTGTATGTAGGATTGATTGGGTATCTAACATCGAGATGAGGTTTTCGAGAACCCCAATTTTCGCGAGATTCTCGATGCGTATAAACAGTATACACTGTCAGTGATGTAAGCGACACAACTTTTCCCTAAAGAATCGATAATATTGATATTTATCATATTTTTCATGATATTGTTTCCATATTATAGTGATAGTGAAATATTGAACCGCTAACGAAACAGTGAACCGCTAACGAAACAGTGAAACACTAACGAAGTGAATCAGTCAATGCAAATAATTCGAGGATACTTGGGGGAGTTTATATTGTACAAAATTTTACTGAACCACTACGAAGGAGAATGATGTGCCTGTGACGATCTTCACCCGTCTCTTCAGTGTGCTTTGATTGGATTGAGAAACTGACATGTATTATCGAATATCCGTTTTCTCTTGATAGCAAAATTATGACAGTTCCCGGACTTTCCCAACTCAAAATTACTGCCACAAATAACAATATAGTGTGCATGCCAAGGTGATGACAGTGCGCTTTGACAAAGCAAAATCAACAATTTGTTAGCTCTTGTGAATGTCACCTCTAATAACAACTCCACTAGCAGCCTTTATCAACTTTGTTTACGCCAGCATCCCTTTTCAGTATACAGCATACTTATGGATACTGTCCTAAATGTCATATGCGTCGTTCATTGCTTTCAACACACCTGAATTGTTGCAAGATCTAGTAATTTTTACTCCTTTTTCACAAGGATGAAGGTCAACGAGGTCAGTACACCAAGTCAAATTATTTTCTATAGTATCGATTTATTCCCTGATATTGTTATCATTATGTTATCGCTAATTGATTAGTGAACGATATTGTTTCCGTTGTTGTTATTATTATTATTATTATTATTATTATTATTATTATTATTATTATTATTATTATTATTATTATTATTATTATTATTATTATTATTATTATTATTATTATTATTATTATTATTATTATTATTATTATTATTATTATTATTATTATTTTTAGCGACATTTCTAATATAATATAATACTATTATCGCTCATTCGCCAAAATCGCGCATCACTATCATCACTGCACTCCACTGTGTTAAACAAGGTAATTTCTTGCGGCCGTTTCGCAGTCACTTAAGGCTAGACACAGCAAGGTCGAGATTAGGTGCGGCTACCCACGGTCGATTTTTTCAGTAATTTCGACCACGTTTTAACTAAAGCGTCTTTGCCGAAATCGGTATCTAGTTGCAGTCATTGAATGCTTTTAAAGACAGTCCAGAAAACTTTTGGAAGCTGCCTCCATAAGCTTACTGCTGAGCCCTGTGTAAAGAGCCTTTTGCAAGTAAAGTTACTGAAACCTTGAGCAATTGAGAGGGGTTGGGATCTATCTGAAGGTCGGACCGATTTTGTATATACGTGTCCTCTCCTTCTCTGTCCTCTCCTTCTCTGTCCTCTCCTTCTCTTTATTTGAAGAGCTGTGAATTCCATTGACGAATGAAAGCGGTCTTTTTTCGTTCTTTTCGTTCTTTTCGTTCTGTTCGTTCTGTTCGTTCTTTTCGTTCTTTTCGTTCTTTTCGTTCTGTTCGTTCTTTGCCTTTTCTTTTTCTTTTTTTACTTTTTTTTTTTTTTGAGTTGCATCTTACTCATTATGATTATCTGATAGTCTCTTCGAGATCAGTTCGCAATAATATAAGCATTTTTTTTCTTCTTGAATGATACATCTGAGCTTGCCCAGTCTACTTCCCCTAAAAACTATAAATTCTATAGAAAAACAAACGAAAAAAAACCCTCCAACAGCTTCCGAGTGCATGACTTGTGGCGTACCCCGGTTCACCTCACTCTGAACTTCAGCAAGGATGACCCAACTTGCATACACTCGGTTACAATGTGACTATCATGTCATTGACCCATCGGGTTTATCTCCCCAAGCATCTTCTTTCTGGGTCCAGGCGCTAGAATCTCATCCCCTTGTGCCATTTCCTCCGAGAGAACCTCTTCTTGACGATCCGACAAAACAATTCAATTTGCGTCAATTTGGAAAGGATGTGTCCTCTGGAGCTAAGAGCGGGTTCAGATTCAAAGACGTGTTAATTGCTAATTCGTGCCACCATCTCGCGGCAATTTCACTTTGATTGTAGATGTGGTTTAAGATGGAGTTTTTCGCTTACCTCTTGGAGACAAAGGTAGCAGGTTGTAAGGCTCGTCTTCGTCTGCGAGTCAAAGACCGAGTCATAGGATCCAAAGTTGAATAGGCGAAGTGCCGTGAAATCATGTCGTTTCACCCATTCTCGTTTATAAAGAGCTTATCTGAAAGTGTCCCACCGCAGTAGTGGGGTCACTTCCAGGCATATCTCAATGGGCCGATTGGGTTGTATTGATGGTATATTCTCTTGTGCCCGGGGACTTAGCCCAATTTCAAATCTTATTTCTTCATTCGTTTTCTCAAGCTTTCAGTGTATCGGGAAGTTTCCTCTCTTTTCTCCATTTGATTCATCTTTGTATTAGCATCGTCAATGACGAAAGCAAGAACATTGACCAGGTTTGAGGTTCACAAGATCTGGTGTCAAAAACTCGTCACTTACATCAGAGACTTAAATTAAAAAAAAAAAGAGAAAAAAGAAAAAGAAAAAGAAAAAGAAAAAACAGGCATTTGCTCGAGCTTGAAAACGGTGTTCCAGCTCACATTTGGATCAAGTTTGTCATGGCTCACGTTTAATCAGTACAATACTAAGATTGTATAGACTTTAACTTCTCAAGCTCAATAACCGAGTATGCTCATCAATAATCCGGTATCTGCCAGGGATTTAAATATGAACTTTGTATTAAGTTAGATCTTGTAGTGAAACCAGTCTGGCTTTACAACACTTAAGGTCAGTGTTGAGAGTAATAATGATAATTACTGTTTTTTTAGTTCCTAAGGGAATGGTTATACTTTTCGCGATATATTAAGGAAGTAGTAAGTAGGAGTTAGGTACAATTATGCCCTAATTACAAGCAACCATTTTGTTGGCTTTTTTGGTGTTTCAAGTCCATGAAAACTTTTTAAATAAAGTAGGACTACACATGTTTGTCTATACTTAAGTAAGCCCACCAACTATTCCTTGTTCCTTGAGATCCAAGCGAATTAAGCATGTCGCTTTACATCGCGGTACCTCTTGTAGTGTTTCGCAACCAAAAGTGTTCCCCTCGTCGAATACTTCTAATTTTCTACCGCATCCTCAGAAATAAGGCCTCGATGCCTGACTTGTGTTGGAGAGTAATTCAATGTGTTTCTTTGTCATCATGCCATTCACCCTCGAGAGTAACGACTCTGCTGTTGCAGACATGGCCGGGGTCTCCAAAAAGTCCCTTGCCATGACACTAGTTATAGGAAATCTGGGTTTCCGAGGATTGTAAAACACTTCGATCGAATCCAAGACAAATGATTGATATCGCATTTGGGAAGCATGAATCTCCCCCACTTTTCTCCTTTTTATTGTGACTTGTCTTTCTTTTCATTCTCGGTTTCTTCTTCAAGTGTGTCCCCATATTTCAGCTTGTCACATTCGTCGAAGGCCCTCCTTTGTCGCGTCCACCGCGTTTTCAAAGGGTGTTTACAACTAGAGCGCAACTGTCTGATGTAGAAATTAGTTCTCTTGAAACGCTGCGGGTCTGATTCTCCAATCATTTGAGTCAAATTATAACACTTTGCCATTCTTTGGCAAGCAAGAAATAAGCAGATCCCGCAATTTCAATACATTCTGGATATAACGGAAGATTACTGGTATGATTATTCTGACTACCAACTTACGGGTCGCAATATATTTAGCAACTATTTGGTAGTAATCTGTCTGTTGTACCATATTTGTAAAGAACTAAACTCCAACGGGACAACGATGTGGCGATTCTTCCTGGCTTCTTCATGAATGCAGCATCATCGTGGTAGGCTCCGAATGATCCAATTCAGCACGCCAATCGTTGTCTGAAGCCACAGCTGAAGCCACAGCTGAAGCCACAGCTGAAGTCATCAGTCTAAATCTTGTGGTTCACGAGAAGATCTTTCGATTATTAGAACTTACATTTCCCAAAAGTTCTCTGGGCCAGAATCGATCTTGAGTAAACAGTAAGAAAATGAGAATATACCCCTTATCAATTTGAGCTAAAAAAGCGCGACTTACTGAAGTCAACCAACCCTGCTGCTACCGCATTTCTACATTCTTCAATTCGTCATTAGCTTTCATTAGACACTAGTATACACATACCCCAGGTTGCAAGCGCCACCATGGGTAAGAAGGAAGTTGCAGGCACTCAATCGGCACTTAAGCGGAGTTGGTGAAGTCAACCTCGCCCTCTCTGGCGCAAGAATCCTCAGAAACACCGCAAGTGCATTGGCCCTTCATTCTCTTACCACATGCACAAGAGCTATCCTTGGGAGGCTGGGCATTTTCAACTGGAGCTTTTTCACAGTTGCAGTGCAATGCTGCCTGCTTTCCACACGAACAAGTGGACTTTTTAGCACAGATACACTCAGCAGCAGAACACGCCATGGTTGGATATAGGATTAATATGAGGGGTGGATGGAACAGCAAACAAAAGGAAACTTGGGTTGTTCAGGAGTATTGTTTATATTTCTGATTTTCAGGGGAAAGAGGGGGATCAGAGGCGGCTTTTTATACTTTTGAGGCTGGGGTACAAAAGCGTGGAATTGAATGACTTGGTCTCGCTTTCGCAATGCACGTCCTGCAGATACAAGATTGATGGAGCCCGGGGCGCATGTATTCCAGCCAATGGTAGCCCGCACCATTGTCAGCAAAGTGTCGCACACCCGAAAAGAGAACAGTTAGGAATGCTTTTAAAGTTTACCTTTGATCTAGCTTACATAAACACGCACCGTGATTGGATAAAAGCTAGTCGTGACCGGTATTTGAAAAAGTCGGGCTTTTTTCCGAAAGGGTCATTTTTGGGCTGAACCAGAGGGTCCTATCTTGAACTAAGTATAATCAAGGTAAGTGGTGAGAGAAGACCTCTCTGATGAGGGGCGATTTAAAGAAAAGCACAGAAAAATAATGGAAAGAGAAAAACAATCCACTGAGAAGAAAACATAATGGACCGACAGAGAATTGGGGTCAAGAGTAGTGGGAAATACAATCTTTTACTGTTTGGACTATGCAAATGAAAAATCAGGTGTCTTCGTCTTGCTCCCTTTTTCTTCTCTCTTTTTTCGTTGAGTACTCTTCAGAGAACCAGGCGTTGTCCGCTCTTCTAAGTTGTCCCGACTTGTTGCAACTGCGCGAATTTGCAGCCATTTTCTCACTTGGGTTTACTACATGAACAGGAGAAGGAATGGAGATACAACTGAGATAGCATCGACAACAGTTTCATTAGATGAGCCAAATTCATTAATGGTGGTCCTTTCCTTTGTTTCTGGTGTTTTGGCTACCCATGACAATCTTTCTTGATATACTCCTCCATTGGAGCGTCATGTAATGAAGCTTCTATGGATAGTCTACCGGTTATAAGTGTGTGGCGTGGGTGCGGGTGCGGCCGGCTACCGGATGCGGCCGGTCACCCAGACGCGACGCGTCATAAATTGAACGACGACAAATTTCTTTTCCTCCTCCATGCAAAAGAAAACCTCAGATTTCAAAAAAAAAAAAAAAAATTGGTCGAACTAGAAGGTAGGATCACATTAGCCATTCAGTCTATTAGGACTGGTCTGATAACATCAGTTCGAAGAGCAGCAAGTGTTTTTAATGTGCCTCACACCACTCTTCAAGATCGCGTAAAGGGTGTTGAATCGCTCCTCGAAATGCACCCCAATGGATGTATTATGACTAGAGAGGGGGAAGAGGTGCTTGTCCAATGGATAAAGGATAAAACTGCCGCTGGTCCTCCTCCCAGATTCTCAGATGTTCGAGCAAAGGCCAATTTGATTGTCGCGACCCGCACAGGTATACGTGGGCGGCCGTTGGGCAAGGATTGGCTCAGAGATTTCCTTTTAACGCCATGCTGAAATCTATGCTAAAACGTCAAGACCCTATGATATAAAAAGAGCAAAGTGTGAAGACCCAAAAATCGTTTGTGGGTGGTTTGATGTATTTAGGAAGACAATAATGGAGTACGGCATAGACGCGGATGGCATTTATAACTTTGATGACACCGGATTCTCATTAGGGGCAACCTCTCAACAGATGGTGATTACAGGTTCGGAAGTTCGTGTTGCCCCGAATCTTTCGACCACTGAAAATAGGGGATGGATCGCAACTATCGAGTGTGTGAGCTCCAACGGATGGGCATTAGCTCCCACCATTATTTTCAGAGGAAAGAAACCGCAAAAAAACTGGGCACAAATCATGCCTTTTGCCTGGAAAATAGCTTTGAGTGAGAACGGATGGACAAATAACGAGATAGCCCTTCCTTGGCTCAAGGAATCATTCTTATCACAGACCGAAAAGCCCACAAGGGGAGATTATCGACTTTTGATATTTGATGGTCATGGCAGCCATGTCACAGAGGAATTTTTACGACTGCTGCTGTGAAAACAACGCAATCAAACTTTGTTTGCCTACGCATTCTTGTCACCTTCTACAGCCTCTAGAAGTTGCCTGTTTTGGCCCTTTGAAGAAGGCGTACTATGATCTCATTGATAGGACTACGCGCGCGGGTAGGTTTCTGATCGACAAAATAGATTTCCTTGAAATGTTCCAGGAGGCTCGATATGTCGCTCTTAACTCCAAAAATATAAAGAGCGGCTTCGGCGGCTCTGGTTTAGTTCCATTTGAACCCGATCGGGTTCTTTCGAAGTTGGAAATTTGTCTCGAAGCATCAACACCAGTCTCGAGCCCTGTGCGAGTTTGGGAGCCGCTGACACCGAAGAATCCCCTTCAAGTTAGATCAAAAGCGGATAATATCAAAGAACATATGTTAAAGGCTACGGATAAAATTTCCTCGCCGCTTAAAATGCATATTGAGCAAATGAGGAGAGGGTTTACAAAGGCCTTATATCAGATCGAAGTCCTCAGAGAAGAAAAGAGGCAATTATTGCGCAAATTGAACAGGAAACAAAAAAAAGGACAGCCTTAGTAGAAAGGATTCGTCGTGTAAGGCGACATATCGACTGAGGCGATTTGTCCAGTCTTCCCTGAAACGTTAGAAGCTTATGAAGCCCGAAATACGCTTTCTCACGATGCTACATGTGATCCTTTTGTATCACCTACAAAGCCAAACAGACTTTGTGGAAATTGTAGAAACCCGGGGCATACAAAAAGGAAATGTCCTCAATCAAAAAACTAAATTTTTAATAGGAAAATTGTATTTTTGTAGGAGAACAGTGTGAATTTGTATTTTGAAGAGCTGAAGGTGGCCGGCCGCACCCGCACCCACGTTATGGTCACTTCGCACTTAGTCATGTTAAAAAAGCATTCTAACGTGAAAGTCTTGAGAGCGATTTACTAGACAATGCAAAAGTTTCTTCTGCATTGATTTCAAAGCTTCAAGAGAATCGATCCAATATATTATTGTCTTCTTGAAACCAAAATGACCCATCATGATTGGGACTTTTCACTTCTTTCTCCAACAACTGAGTGCTCAGGTCTCGCTTTGTCTTGAAGAGTGTTATGAACTTAAAAAAATACAACAACCCTTGGCCACTAATGAGATTTCAAGCCTTAGCAATTCAATTTTCGCCGCTAAAATCTTGTTGTAGTTATGTCTTCTCTATCGGATGAAATACATGTGAGCTAATTCAAACCTTGTTGTAACTATGATTCGCTTTGTTTATTCCTTTATGTTCCTACATCCCCGAACTCAGGGATATTACTACAACACGTGCCATTTTGACTGAAGGAAATTCAAACAGCCCACTTGCACCTAAATGTTTACCAACCTTGCCATGAAAAGGACAGCTTGACCCTACAAGTCGAAGGCTAAATACTATATTCCAATCTTCTACCGTGGCGCATTCTGGTCGTTTTCGAATGGTACATTTGATACCTAGAAAAGAACCGAGATTCCCTGGATCTTTACATTGGAGACCAAAACGCCCCAAGTATGCGGAACGATTCAAACCTAACATAATCCATTCGGAAAAAGCAACGGAAATAATAAAGTGCAAAACTTACAGCACACCTCACTTCAGTGAAGAGCAAATCCTCGATATTGTTATCGATCCTGTGAAAATTGCTCTTGTTTTCGTTATAGTTACCCATCTTCGTTATCGAGACAGCAAAAAGTGTCAACAAAGAGTGTCCCCGATTTTGTTTTTGTTCTGGCAAAACATGTCTCTCTAACCAATTTGTGGGGCTTTTGAGTCCAAACCATATTTTTATCATACATGCCCAATCTTCAGCAAGGGAAAGGGTTTTTTTTTCAAACACAGAGACTATCAAGAAGATTCTACTTCAAGAAACCGTTCGATAATTTCATAGTCGTCGTGAACTTCTTTTTCATTGCCGTCCAGGGGAACCAATTGTTCATCCTCTTGTCGGTTGACAATTTCGGTATTCTTTTTGTTCTCTGCTACCACGTCAATCTCACCGTCCACTATGTCACATGACCAACCTTTCTTCATAATCACACCGGGAGTCTTAAGGATCGCCAGCAACTTGATTTTTTCTGGCAGAAGCCGAGTTTGTAGTAAAGTAGTCTTTGGATACACGATAAAGTATAGGAAAAAAGATTTTCGAGTCTTGTAAAACTCGATGACGTTCTGCCCAACATATTCTCGTTCTTCTCTGAGGTATCTCTCAATTTCGTTTGCGCTCTCAGCATCGCTTTTACGTTTGACAATATCAAATCCAACCTCAGTATTAGAAGGTCTCGGAGAAAACTCCTTCTCAGTGATAACTGAGGTACTGACCAAATCATCCTTGTAATGACTTTTGTACAGATTGTACACCTCATAGAAGAAAGATTTGATGGCGGGGATTTTGGATTCTGAAAAGTTAACATTTTCAAACACCTGAAGCTTGAAGTGCCGATCAAGATTTACTGCGAGATAAAGCAGCTTGCTAGAGGCAATATTCTCGTCGTGAATTTGAGCATTCCAGTAGCTTTTGTCGTGCCTCGTTCAATCCTTAATTTTTAAAGAATTCGTTTTACAAGGGTCCCTGTAAGCCCTGGTATCGACAGTCTTCAAGAGCTTGTAAATCTTCGGAGTTGTCTCTTGAACGGTGAGATATGACGATGCTTGGAGTTTAATAGTGGGTACTCGAAACATTTCTAAAATCTCGCGGAGTTTTTTGAGATATTCCCTTTCTTTATCACTCATCTCAAAGCGTCTCAAGATCAGAAGCATTTTCGACAGACTCGTTTCGGGGGTAATGTGAAGACATCTAAAAGACAAGTCTCCTTGGTAAGAGATGCTTTATTAATACTCGGTGGCTTCGTGTCTCCGGGTGACGGCCCAAAGGTGTACGAAAGACAGAATTTGTTCAATATTATATCGCAAAAAATCTCTTTTGAGTAAATTATGAAAGCATATCTCGAACTATTACGTTGATACAAATCTCTGTTCCTATACCAAGGGACTAATGTGCACGTTGATCGAATTCACCGTAAATGGCAGGCACCCTCAAATACGTTGACAGACGACACGGTAGATGTCAAAGAGTGTTTAAAATCATGATGAATGGGTATTTATGTTTGAACCACAGTTTGAATACTTCATGAAGTCCCTTTCTTCAGCAGTTAGTCATTCCGGGCCATGGTTGTAGCCGAATTCGGTTCAAGAGGGAGCATAAGAATGTCAGTTTCACCCAAAAGCTTGTCTCCAACTAGACACTGTATTTTACACCTCTAACGTCGCTCGTCTTGCGTGTTTCTGATTATGTAGTTAATTCCAAGAAGAAAATAGAGTTTCTTAGTTTCTGAAATCCTGGGCTTCCGAAAGATCAAAACTTAAATCCAGCTCGTCGAAGACTCAGCTTCTTAATCTGCTGACGATTACAATATCAAAGACGATTTCTGCTTTCGCTATCGTTGTCATGTGCGAACCTGACTAATTTCGTTGACGGAGTGTATCGAAGCTAACGATGATCTACACTGCCTCACTCCCTTTAGTCCATAATTCATTAAAACATCCTCTAAATATTTCTATCCTTATCTCATCCATGTCTCAAACACTCGTCACGACATGCTGTTTATGAGCATACTTCTCAAGTTGAGAGGAACTACCCTCAAGCAGGTTTTCGCCATAACCAGGTGATTCCTCGATAATTTCATCACGATCAACATCAAACTCAGCACCTCTATTCTCTGGTCCAAGAAACGTCATCACAAATACATAGGCGAAAACACAAGCAATGAAAATGCTCATCACTTTGGAGTAATCGTATGCATGCACTCCCGATTTAGTGACAATGGGAAAGCGCTCTCCAATAGTCGACTCAATGGTTGACGACGCAGAAGAAGCCAAATTTCCTAGTTGGTAAGACAAACCAACAACCAAAGCTCGATACGCAGGAGGTGAAAGTTCGGAAAGGTAGATTGGAACCACACCCCATGCACCTTGCACACCTGCTTGCATGAAAAACACCCCTGCATTGATTGCAGACGAGCGCAGGTACGCCCACGGATAGATCATTGCAGCCCCCAAAATCACCGCCATCATAATCGTGAGACGCCGCCCAACAAATGTAGACGCATGGCCACAAATGGTTCCACCCAAAATGGCGCCCAAATTGGCAACCGAATTCGTCACGGTGGAACGGTCATGGCCATATTCGAGCTGCTGCGTGAGAAGAGTCGGGTACAAGTCCTGCGAGCCGTGCGACATAAAGTTGAAGCCCGCCATCAACAAAACGCAGTACACCATGGTGAGCCAGTACGTCTTGAACACTTTTTTGGTTTCTTGTGTGAGCTGGTACCAGCGGAGGTGCAGGTTCAGCGCCCGGCGTGCGTCAGCGTCAATCTTCTGCTTCACGTACGCCTGCGTCTCGGGGAGACATAATCTCCATATAATGAAAATCACTGGGGGCCCAGCCGAAAACCAGAAAATCGCCCGCCACCCATACGGTGAGTTATTGGCAATCGCACGGTTGAATATCACCGCCAAAAGAAATCCTAGCGCGTACCCTTCCTGGAATATTCCCGATAAAGACCCGCGACATTGCACTGGTGAGTCGTCCAACGACGTCGCAAGCGAGAAGCCGTAAATTCCTCCCATCGCCACTCCAAAGAGTGCACGCACCCCCAAAAACTGCTCGTACGTCTGCACGAATCCGGTACCAATCTGCAACACCACAAGAAGACTTAAGTTGACTGCATACGGCCACTTGCGTCCATAGCGATCTCCCCAGTATCCAAATATGAATGCTCCCACTGAACGCAACATTAACACGAGAGTAATGCCCCAAGTAATATCCTTAACATTTTTGCCCAAGCTTTTGGCAATGGCGGCTGTATTCAAGGTGACGGTGAAAAAATCAACCGCGTCCCACGTCCATGCAAAGAACCCCATCAAGAAGTAATTCCAGTTTCTCCACGTCATGTGGCCCAACTCACCAAACGGGTTGAGCATCTGGCTCCATGTATACTGAGCCCTTTCCTCTTTAGAAACAAAAAGAGTTGTAAAACGTGTTGAAAGATACTTTTTGATGGACGTTGAGGTGAACGAGGGTGGCTGCACGACATTTTTGTTGTGGCCTCGTGCAACCTCTGATTGCACGGAACTAAGTGAAGAGGAGGCCATTGTTGAGTGTGGAAACAAAAGTTTTCTGGAAGCATTGGTCTTTCATGGAGGCTTTGGGCTCTTATATATTCCTTCACTTTCTGGAAGCAGGGCTTTTGATGCACCTCCACTTCCGATCTCGCGGGAAGTGCTAGGCGGATGCATAACAGCCCCGCTCCGAGAGGAAGCCGGGGGCAGTTGCCCCTTTTTGTGCAGGTGCAAATATGCACGCATTCAATCAAGCCGCACAGTCAGCCAGCTCAATGCAGGGCGATGCATGTGTCATGGCGTTTAACCTGTCACAACTGGAAGGTGTAGGCATGAGAGGGTGTTGAATAAATGCGGAATGAGGGACCGAAGCCGTTCTGAAAAACGCTGGCCTCATTCTTCCAGTTGTTTCCCTCCTTCCACTTTTACAAAAACTTTCGTAAAACTTGGACCCTTGCTGTTTCTTCTCTGTCTCATGCACTGACAGACGCGTCTCATGCAGCCTTAATGTACCCCACATTCGCAAATGTCGCAACTTCCGTACGGCGTGAGGGATTTTTCCAACTTGATATTTGAACTGCTGCTGGAAAGATACTCTGTTTTTGAAGATTAAATGTTACATGTTCTACAGTTTTATACTGTAAAGATTCGAATATTGGTGTTATAATATATATCTGCATAGCAAAACGACGCGTAGGACCTGGTATCTTTTCTTCTAATACTCGCTTTGAAGATTTTCAGATTTTCTTAAGAGTGGTGTCTTTTCTTCTTCCAGGCGTATAGCCGTAGGCGTATTTAAGGCGTTTTTGTGGGGAAAGAAAAGAGAAGTCATGAATGTTATATCAGATCAGGCAATCTTTCTCGAACGGCTCCAATGCAACAAAAGAAGGAACATTCTTAGAGCAGGAGTGCGGCAAAGGAAGGAGGGAATCATGTAACATTCTCGAGCTTGAATACGCTTGAAACAGATAATCTCCTGTCTCCAAGCTCGTGCCTGGCGGAGTTTGGCTTCTTTCTCGACTCAGGGCAAGGTGTGGGGAAGATTTCCGACAAAAGCGCTCAAAAGGCGTCGTCTTACTTAATGCTGATTTAAGTTCCGCAGCCCATTCATTGGGTTTCTGACTTTTTTCGCTGCTCCTCCTTGATGAAAAAAAAAACTTTGGGAATGCCACGATCACCATGATATACTTGCCGCCTCTTTTCCAAAATTTCAAGAGTTTTCCAACCCAAAAAGAATGTACCATTTTCAAATTCTTATGCAAAAGTTTCGATACTTAGTATCTGGAAATTTTACCTTTTGTCTTTAGGCATTTTCAGTCTCAGAAAAGACAGAATAAGCACTCCAAGAGTCTTCGCCAAATCCCATCAAAAATTCAATCTCTCATTCACACATAGGCTTTGACTCATTGAATGTGAAAAATCAAATAAAAGCAACATCTTTCTCACCCCATTAAACACCAGATACGACCGCTTAGAAATCAACTTATCTGATTTTCTTGGAGGTGGTTTTGGTGACCTTAACACCAGTTGATTTTCCAGTAGACTCGTTATTCAATTTTTCGTTTGAGGCACCTCCTAAGTCGTCATTTGAAACATCTTCTAATCTGGCAATAATCTCCCCTTCTGAGTCTTTTTTTAACTTCTTTTGTTCGCCAGCTCTTACTTTCCTATCATGCTCTTTAGCACTTTCACGCGAGTTTAGGAAAAGAAAGAATAAGACATTTGCAAGTCCAAATACGATTGTGAAGGAAACAACAAACCAAAAGCAGTAGAAAGCAAAGCGGAAAGGATGTTTCAGCAAGGTTTCGATAGGTTCTCTTTGGAACTCGTGCCATACCGCCTTAGCAGTGGCGATTTCAGAGACAATTGGCGAAAAAAGCATGGAAAAGAACAGGTCTTTTTCCTCCAAAAAGTCGTCAAATGTCTTGGGAGGCGCTCTAGGCTCGTGCTTTGCTCTGGGCTTGTTTTGCTTGTAATTTGCGTACTCTAACTTCGTCTTGATGCTAAAAGTTTCGTTTCCAATCTTTTCTGCTTCAGCAACAGAGTGACCCAAGTAAATGTTGCTGAACATGACTCCCAGCTGCATGCTCCAGACGTCAATCCCTATAGCATTGACTGGCCGTAAGCCAAGATCCCTTTTCTTCCCAAATTCTGGGTTTTTTATGAGAGGAGCCTCCCATTCTCCTTGATAATCTGGGTTTTCCATGACCGGTGGCACCCATTCACCCTTATAATCCGGATTAATAATACGCGGTGCTTCCCATTTGCCACATCCATGCTTGCATTTGGGGTTCGGAATAAGGGGTGCTTCCCATACCCCGTCTTCTTCATCGATCCATTCGACCGGTTTAGTCGCCGCAGGATCAGGTACAATCAGGGGTTCGGACTCGTCATCGTTCCACAAGTCGGGCTTTTTAGCCGCCGGGTCGTACATCCACATTTGGTTATACCGTTCCTCGTAATCTGCAGGTTTCTCTGCCGAACTGTTGAAGATCATTTGGCGGTCATCCCAATCCGCAGGCTTTTGGGCGGCTGGATCAGGGATATATTCAGGCAATAAGATGGGCGGGACCAACAAATTGGGGGTGTTGAGCAAGTTCCCCGCTTTCGCCACGTCTCCGTTAATGCGTATTTCCATATCATGGTTGCTTCTGATGATAAGCGTGTACAAAGCCGATAAAACGTCATTTTTCGCCATGGGCGGTGTCCGCAATCCGGAGTCCTTGCTATCTTCGGCCTTCTCCTGCTTGACGAGAAGATGCACGCGGTTTTGACTGCCGCAAATATCAGGCCCAAACATCACCTCGTACCTCGATTTATCCGAGAATTCTTCCGGCTTTGTGTCCGATAAAAGCTTGAGATACCCGCCGCCACATGTGACTCCTTCCTGGAATTTGACCTCGTACTGTAGAACCAAGTCCTGGTTGGTAAAGTCCATTGAAAACGGCAATTCTTTAGATATGGCGAAATAATTCGCTTCCGACATCATCACGAGTCCTTTTTCGCCGGGAAAAGCCGCATGCTTATACAGCTCCCGTAGCGCCCATTTTCCCAGGTACGACGAGCCGTCCGCTTTGATCGATTTAGAGGGAGTCCAGCCGGAACTGGCCAAATCAGGTGCCAAAAACTGCTCGAAAAAACTGTCCTTGGATAAAGAGGCAGTTTTAACGGGAGAATAATCCCTGGAGGCTTCGGCCAATGCCAAAAGAAGCAACGTACCCAGACACAACCACATGGGAATGGTAGGATGTGTTTTGAGTTTTAAAAAAAATATAAAAGAAGCGGGAGGTTGCTAATTTAGTAGGCGTATGAAGAATTCTGAGATCGGTGGAGAGGCTTTAAATGGATTCCAAAAAGGTGCGATTCGCACTGGCACTAGTTAAAGGAGACCAGGCAGGTTAGTGGGAGACCACGGCACAGTGCGGAGTCGGCGGCACAGTGCGGACCAGTGTTGTTAAAAAACAGCGACGCTAGATTATATCAATCGTAGAATACAGTCTATGCTGTTTATAAGCAAGAATAATAATTCTTCCTCAAGTGATGCATATTCCGAGAGTTCAGTGAGCTCCGAGGCTATATACAGTACAAGAGTCCATATGCAGTGCGATTCTTTTGGTGCGGTACTCGTGCGATTGAGCCGTCCGAAATCCATGAATATGTGTAGATTTGTCATCCAGCTTTTAGTTCCCATTAAAAAGCATCAATAGTTAGCTGTTCGAAGAACTAATCAGATATTACTTTCGGAGAGTCTATTACTTGTTTCTCAAAAGGAAACTGGTCTTCTCTTCCTTCTTGATTGCAAGAAATATTTGAGGAATTGCAGTTCTCACCATCAAATAGCTGACTAGGTGTGCATTCGACCCCATTCTCTCACTCTTTCAAGTCAATTTTGGATATTTGTATGTGATATTCATCGGGTGTCTCAAATTTGGATTTGAATATTTCGAAAACCCCGATTTTTCGCGAGGTGCTCGATGCGTATAAACAGCATGTAGTTACACAGTAATTTGAACATCGCTATATTGCGATCTCGAGATGGACGAATATTAATATTACCATCCAAATAGAGTAAAAATAAGGTCAAAATATAGTGAAAGTAATAAACCAAACATAGAGAGAAGATTTCGCGGGATACACAATTTGTCAGCATCACAAGGCACATTTTGAATCTAAAAACAAAAGAATCTCTGGATCAAGAGGCATCACTGGCTTGGAATTCTTGGAAATCTGCTGGTGAAATTCATCGCATGACGCGGAAGCAGAGGTTGCTATGATATGTCGGTACTCAGATCAAGGATCGTGTGATATTTTTGAGTGTGTTTCTAAGTGATTTGGAAATCATGGCCAATTATGAGGATTGAAGAAGAGGCTGCCGAGTTTGCACGGCAGTAGTTTTAAATTGATCGGATTAGTCTGGTATTACTGTATGATCGAGGAAGTTTGCTTTATTATCTTCGCGGCAACAGTGTGATGCATGTCAAGCAGCTAACTAGGATGAGACTTTTTTTATTAAGTATCAAGCTAGGCGTGTCCATCAGAAGACGGGGTCGAGATAGCCTAAATGGGGAAGAGAGCGTTCATCCATTACCCACCCAAACTATCAAATTGGTCGGGATTCAAATAGCATATTAAATTTTAGAGGCATATTATGATATTATGCGATAATTAAGTAATATTTATGTAGCTATTATTTAATCTTAACTATGGAACCTATTATAATATATAGTTAATAGAAAAATGAATACTCTAGCGATTGAAATACATTCGCAACACTGATGCGGACGAGTGAGGTGAGGAAGAATGTGAGGGTGGATAATTGTGGGTAACGCCAAATAGCACTGGAAAAAATAAAAACGAAAGAGAAAGAGAAAGAAAAAAAACTTGACATAACCTAAGCTAAGTTCAGCTAAGCTAGGGACGTTGGGGTAAAATATGTCCCTTAGGCTTTGGAGATTTCTTAGCAGTTGCGACGCTGCCATGTGCTTTGAAGGTTTCAGTGGTAGTAAATCGCGGAGAAAACAATGCAGAACATTCATTCATAAATTGACGCTAGTTCGATACAAAATCTATAAAAAATGAACAAGTGAATGAATAAAGGTCTAAAAAGATCATGGTCAAATCCCTTTGATTCTGGCTGATTTTGTCGCATACGTACTTATTGGTTTACTGCTTCAATTGAAGAAAGCTTATATTCAGTACCGGCAAAGGTATGTTGAGATGCTGCCCATGAGAAGTGACATTGGCTGAATTTTTCCGCCACATTTTGCCCTTCACTCCTTTGAATTTTCTTCTTTTTTCCGCTTTTGATTGAATCTCGTAGGTTGGAATTCCAACCAGAAGTTCACTAAGATATCTTCCTTTGTTTTCATCAATAGCCAGCTTTTAGTGATAACGTCATTGGCCAATCGAATTCTACTTCGGCTGGAATTCACGTAATAAAGCCAATAACAAACCAGAGCCGATTTGCTTGGAATTAGAACTCTTTTTTTTTTCTTTTCTTTTCTGTTTTCTTTTGTGTTTTGAAATCATTACCTAAAAGATATCGATTTCGAACTTTCTCAATATCCGCCCTCAAACATTCAGTCTTTCTAAAGCCTTCAAGATGTTGAACGAAGATTGTGATTATTTTGTAAAAGCGATTGAAAACCCTTGCTTGAGGAAACACAAAGTGCACAACATGCGTGAAGTGCACAAAGTCACAGGCAGAAGGTATTACCTGCTTCTTCCTTATACTCCAGGTTTATTTACCATCATCTTATGCAATGAGGCCGAATATCAGATCACGATCTCTAGCGAAAACATTGAAATCCAGTTTCATCAAATAGCGACGACCATAAATAGCATCGCATGGCCATCTCAACCACCATATGGCTAAAAAATTGTTTGCTCACTTTTATCAAAGCTTGATCTGATATCCTTTCATCAAACAGTCTATTAAAACGTGATCAGCCGAACATTTTCGGGCCGCGAAACATCACCAAACCCCTCCAAATGGAAAGTTCCTCATTCCTCATTTCTTTGGCCGCTATAATCCGAAATATACCATCTAGAATACTGTTGAGATATGTTCCAGTAATTCTCAAACCTTAACAATTGTCAATTCTCACTTTTCCACTATCAACAGTCGGTTTCATCGAGCAAATCGAAAATGTTCCCGCTTGGTTTTACTTCCTTTCCAGAACTCGTTGCTTCGGGAATATCTACCGGTTGCTCATTTGCAACCTTCTCTTTAGCATTGATGAAAAATTGTCTCACATACTCATCCTCCTCCTTTTGCTTCTCATCTTTTTCTTTGCGTTTAGTGGCCTCAGCATCCAGGTCGGCTTCGGCCAAATTGTTTTTTATAACAATGCTTTTGTTGATGGTGTCCCATCCGGACTTACGGGCGGTTTGCACGTACTTGGCCTTGTCTATACTTTGCTGGATTTTAGTAGCCAAGACACCCTCGATTTTAGAACTGCGCTCGGTTCTATTTCTCACGGAACTGGTGATTTTTTTGTTTTTGTTTTTCTTGATCTGGCTCATTTCCATCTTCTTTGCTAGGAGGTTCTCGTTCTTGATTGTGGTCCGGATAATGTGCTTTTTCACATCATTATTATCGGGTCTTGAAAGGTTTTCTAACGATTTGGCCTCTCCTCCAACTTCAGCTTCTCCTCGTCTGGCTGCACGGCTATGTTTTGAGACTAAATGTTAGGGACAGTTGCGGGTGATGCAGGAGCATGTATAAGATTACAAACATACTTTTTCTGGCCATTATCGGGCGGTTTGTTGGTATTGAAAAGGTTGATAAAGACGTACTTTTTCAGGTTAATCAAGAAGGCGATGGCGTCACGTGACCGTGAAGACCGCTGCCCGCGTTAGGTTCTGAGATGCAATGGTCCAAATTTCTCAATTCCCAATGCCACGCTGTGACCAAGCCACGTGACGTGCCCCACTAGAGTTTCCATCTCCGCTTACTCTGCGAAGTTCATCTCAGCTTACCTGACCTAACTTGGAGGGAGCTGTTTTTAACACCACGCCATACCTTCTCATCCTCGAAACTTCAAATTTCCTCACAACGCAAATGAATCTCTCGTCAAATTACAATTCGACCAATAACCTGGAGCCTAGCACGTCCGCACAAGACGTTACTAACGGAGCAAACCAGACTTTGTCTTGTGCGCACGCTCCTAAAATCAGGTGGTATCTTTGACTTTGCAATTCATTATTGTCCGCTTTCGATCTGCATTTTTTGGAGTGATCGGCGTGTTTTGAGAGGGATTATTCGTAAGAATGGTGGAAAAGAAGGAAAAAACTCTGGTTCTGGTGGCCAGCAGGTGGAGCTAGAAATGATAGGATCTGGCTGCGAATTGTTGCTCTCCAACAATGCAAATGTACGTTTTTTTGTGGATTTTCTCGACTTTTGTTCTGACGAACTTGGTGTGTGCTCTGTTCATGTAAGCCTTTCGAAAACACATGGGACCTCGTTGAAAACGGCCAAGTTTCTTGTCGAGACATGTGGGTTTGAAATCTGTAATTGTGCTGAGCACGACGCCTTTGATTCCATGTGTCTTGTTGGAGACATGTGCTGAGCAAGAGGAGGAAGAAGAGAGAGGAGAAGAGAGAGGAGAAGAGAGAGGAGAAGAGAGAGGAGAAGAGAGAGGAGAAGAGAGAGGAGAAGAGAGAGGAGAAGAGAAAGAAGAAGAAGAGAAAGAAGAAGACGAGGACTTTAAGGATTGGAATGTTATATCGATATTTTGGAGATTTTGGCTCTTTTGATCTGTTGAATCTATTAAAGACCAATTCGTGCATATTCTGGGGAGGGCTAACTAAATTCGCTTTGAATTGCGGGTCAGGTGTTGTATTCTTTATCTTTATCTTTGCTTTATCTTTTTCTTTTGTCACGGAATGTTATTTCTACTCGCAGTCTATTTCGAGAAGGTGAAGAGAGGGAGAAGGTTAGTGTAATACTGCCGATCTACTTCATGGTGGTTTCATGTGCTTTTAGTGCGAAGTGTGAAGTGTGAAGTGTGAAGTGTGAAGTGGGAAGTGTGAAGTGTGAAGTGGGAAGTGTGAAGTGTGAAGTGTGAAGTGTGAAGTGTGAAGTGTGAAGTGTGAAGTATGAAGTGTGAAGTTTGAACCATGAAGCTTGAACCATGAAGCTTGAACCATGAAGCTTGAAGTTTGAAGTTTGAAGTTTGAAGTTTGAAGTTTGAACCATGAATTGCGCGACTCTGAAAATCGAATGCTAACTTCAAAAACAGCGGCGACCTTGAGCTCTCTGAAGTACGGCTACCATGAAATGTCACTATGATATAAAACAAACAAATCACTACTTCCTTGATCGACTCTGGAGTCTACTGCAAAAGAAGTCCACAGAAATCAAAGATCGGAACTGACAACGTAACCGGAAGCAAACACTTGATAAGTTTCCTATTTTAAAGTTGTGCCTTGGGAATCTCAAGAAAGGCTGATGAACGCCATACTGTTTGAACCTATCTACAGTTTGCTCTCGCTATAGGGGATGCTAATCACCGGCCTTGAAACGAAGGAGGACCCAGGAATGTGTGCACAATTCGAGCTTATATGTACTACTTCCACCAGAAACTCGTGAGTTGTCTCGACAAAAGCAACATCATCAGCTCACCCAGACACTTCCTTTAATGGAACTACTTACACTTAGACTAGGTAGCGCTTATAACTCAATCGTTGATAAAAGGCTCTCATCTTCTCTCATCTTCTCTCATCTTCTCTCATCTTCTCTCATCTTCTCTCATCTTCTCTCATCTTTTCTCATCTTCTCCCTTCTTCTCCCTTCTTCTCAAGTATCCGCTCCTGCCCTTATAGACCTGACTCAACCGACATTTCTCTAGAAAGTTTGATTCCATGCTCACCCAGGTATCGAATGGTTTTGTCCAACATTTGGGCGTCTGTATCGTGATCTGTGAGACCGACCGAGCCATTCGTTTGTCTGGTCACTGTTATCGTCACTTCCAAGACTTCCTTGCTATCCTCCAACTAGAGTCGCTAGGTTGCATGCTCATTGCATGCCCTGAGTTTAGGGCGGCATTCTGGCTGCGATCAGTTGAAGATAACTGTCTGTGCCAAAAGATTGTTCAGCGCCACTCAACCAATAAAGCTTCCTTATCCTTCTGGCAAGCTTTTTCTCTTCTCTGATCGACTCGGGTACTTCTGCAGATTCTCAATTTCCATGTCATGCCTGTGTGAGGCCAGTAATGGCGGGTAAAAGCTTCTGTTCCATCGTTCCTGGTATTCGTACCCCACCTGATTCATAGGAAAAGGTCTAGAACTGAAAAATGCCCTGCATTTTTGCGCGTTAAAAAACGTCTACAATTCCACATAATTATTCTTACTTCTTTTTACGATGTTCTTCTGTCGCAGTCTCACGTCCTCCCGAACTTTTGCAGCCACATTTACCATATTCTAGTTTTGTTATATGCAACAGTACGGAGAGAAACGAAAGAGGAGCCCGGACTGCTCGATATTCGTGTGATTATGCACATAATTTCTTGGCCAAAGCCGAAACAACAACGGAGGAACGAGGAAGTTTCGTACATTCAAGTCCCCTATACCGAGAATATACGGTATTAGGGTGTCCTGTGCGCATTCAACAGCAGTACTAATTTCGCAAGCGTATCTCGATCCCCCACTGGATTCTTAACTGTGCACTATAAATCTTTTTTTTTTTTTTTTTTTTTTTTTTTTTTTTTTTTTTTTTTTTTTTTTTCTTTTTTTTTCTTTTTCGCTAATGACACAATCACTGAGATCAAGAAAAATGAATTTGCCCTAGTTCCGCCAAAACGCCCTTTTCTTGCACGTAGTTTTTTTTTTTTTTTTTGGTAGTTCGCTAACCACCACTTCAACGACCAATCACGTGACCGCTCTTCGTCCCCCCACCTCGCGTCGATTCTTCATCAATACCCTGAACTGAATTTATTAGATCCTTCTTGTACTTTGGCATGTTGCGTTCTTTGATCACCAGGCGTGGATTACCACATATTTTCGGTCCACGGAATCTTCTACTGAAGAGAAATACCATTAGACTTGCTTCGGCTGCAGCCGATACCCTCGCTACAGAAGCTGAGCACTCCTCTCAGAAGGTGAGTTTGGATCGCGAGTTGCCAGATCCGTTTGCTGACAAAAAACGGAACAAGAAGTACCTTTTTGTGTATGCGATTGGTATTACTGTAAGTTGTGCGATCATTTTCAACTATGAAAAGGCGCAGTCTCCAATTATCAACTCGGTGTTGTACTGTTTAAGGCGCTCCGAAGAGGCTAAATCCTCTCTAGGCCCTAATATAGGATACGCGTCCCCGTGGCCCTGGATCTGGGGTCAGTTGAACACAGTCAAGGGTGATATCGATGTCCATTTTAAAGTAAAGGGGGACAAAGAAAACGCTGTGTTAAAGTTCAAGGCTCAAAGAGAGTCAAAACTCGTGCCTTTCAATGTGCAGCACTTGTACTTGCAGTTCAATGATGGCAGAAAGATAGATTTGCGTGAGGATGAGTCGTTTGACTTTGAGTTGTGAAAATAAGGGGGACTGGAGAACTTGTATATAAGAAAAGTGTTGGGAATGAGTAAAAGGGGATGATTGAAGGGTAACTGGATCGGCAAGTTACTCATTTGTGAGAGATCAGAGATAACTTGGGTGAGGAAGGTATGTGTTCTCATCAAATATGATAAGCAGGGTGAAATCAGGGTGAAAGCAGAGTGAAAGCAGAGTGAAAGCAGAGTGAAAGCAGGGTGAAAGCAGAGTGAAAGCAGAATGAAAGCAGGGTGAAAGCAGAATGAAAGCAGAGTGAAAGCAGAGTGAAAGCAGGGTGAAAGCACATGTACATAAACTTAAGGATTGGTTTATTTTTAATCTGCTCTTAATTTAGACATCCGATTCCGTGCGATGTTATAAGATAATCTGCACTTATTTAGCATGCGGATAAGGTCTTCACCTGCGTGAAAACTGACGCAAGTAGATGAAGTAGGAAGATTGAGATGAAGCCGGGCTCTTTGTTTATATTGTCCACTGGTGTTTAGATTTGCCAGAAAGTTGGTGTATGCAATCATCTAGAACCGAATTAGTCATGTATCAACCATGTGTTTCAGTATTGGGGATGAGGTGATCCAAGATTCTTCGTTTCGTACAGTCACATCTGATTGATAAGAAACGGATAAAATAATCGAAAATACAACAATGTAGGAAAGTTTGAAGCAGGGCTGTTTTTCTCGATAATGTTGACCACGCTTTTACTAATACAAAAATTTTTGGATCTTTTGCCCAATTCGAGATCTAGCTTAAGCAATTAAAGATTTATTTAGGCAAATATCGATTTATCTTTTGGGCATCTGCCTTGATGAGTTCACTATGTTTCAAAGGTCGGATACAGCCCTATTTGAAACACCCGTTGTGAGTCTAAGTACGAGATCAGTTTGCATGGTATAACGATGTTCCTTCGAGCTTCTTCATACATACATTATACATTATACATTATACATTATACATTATACATTATACATTATACATTATACCAAGCCTTGAAATTCGCCTCGGTATCTCTATCGATTACAGACTCGAATCGAGGCTTTCGCAGAGGCATACGAGCTATGACTCACTTTGAAATAACCAGTGTTCTGAAAAGACATGTTTTATCAAGCCAAATGATAAGCTCACACAGCCTACTCTCTCTGTAGATTTTCACTCTTAAACTTTCAGCAGAAATACACTCACAGAAAGTTCACAAAAAAATAACAAAAAAGAAATAAACAAAGAAATAAACAAAAACAAAAACAAAAACCACCTGCTCTTCAACTCGCTTGAGACAAAGACACACAGTATCTCTCATTTCTACTGAGCCTTGACCCACATTTCATCATTAGCCATTGAGATATCCAAAATCGTCTCTCTGCTCACTTTTGAGTACTGAAATAATCAGCCATGATGCACATTTTATCTCGGAGAGAAACTCTAGCCCAAAACTTTGATCGCAGTAGAGTCAGGTCCATTTCGGTTGTCGGTGACTATAGTTTTTTCCCAGAAATCAGCGACTCTACTTGAGCTAGCTATTTGGCTCCTCCGGCCACTGTGGGAAGAGCAAACCAGTAATCGAGACAACATATAGTTGTATTTTATTCCATTCATTTCATATGCAGCTTTGAATACCAGCTGCCTTTGAAAGTTGGGCGTTTCTGCTGTCATTCTCATTCTCATTCTAATTCTCATTTTTGGCGGTGCTCCCAATTTTGACCCAGTTATTTCTTCTATTGAATAAACAAGACAAATGTTTTGCGAGAAACACTAGACATATTTTATAAAGACCAATATCGCTATCGAGTAAATTAGCGAGTTTAATCAAGAGATATGCCATACATATTATTTTCTTTTGTGTTTTTCGTGAAACACTTGTTCCCGTGACGCCATCTTTTCTGGGCCGAAGTCAAGCTTTTGTTGAAAGTCAAGACACACCATAAAAGCTTGTTCACCAATATGGCTGCGGGCTAGGTTACCAATATGGCTGCGGGCTAGGTTATGGCTTGTCTGCAAGTCCCTTCTGCTCTATTAATTTTCTTCGAAGCTAGTTTCCGCAGCACAAGAGCTCCAACGTTTGACTCGCTTCCTGTGTATCTCCAAGTGCTGCTGAGGTTGGCGGAAGGGGTCTGAATGACGCCATTGGGTACTCTAATCGTTTGAAGCAAGAGCTGAAGATCAGCCTTAACCTAGTTTCTCAAAGATAAAGGTGTCGATTTATTAGAATAGGTATTTTCGGAAGATATTTCCAAAGCCAGAATCGATATCGAGTAAACTGGAAAATATTAGAACCTAGCTCATAATATTATTTGAGCCAGTTTTCGGGATTTACCAATTTTGATCAACCATGGTACGATGTACCTCACCATGCCGTAGAACATTGGGAGGATAAACTCAAAATAATAAAAGAAGGTTTTACCTGTATTTTGAGAGACTACTGGTGATGGCTTAGGAAATTAGAACAGAGAGATGGCTTGTGACTTTCGCTTTTCATCATTTTCAAACTGCGGGGACCTGGCTATCTGGAGCAGTGCCTTTCCTTGTGCTAACATGTGTAGAGCCCCAAAAAGATAATGTCGCTTAGAGTAAGGGCCTAGGCTGTCATAGGCCAAGGGCTCAATGAAAAGCTTTATGTCTTTGAGATTCTTTGAGTCA
The DNA here is from genome assembly GCA_030583235.1 of Metschnikowia lunata. Taxonomy (NCBI): domain Eukaryota; kingdom Fungi; phylum Ascomycota; class Pichiomycetes; order Serinales; family Metschnikowiaceae; genus Metschnikowia; species Metschnikowia lunata. The sequence continues at coordinate 34,456 of JAJMHP010000014.1, read as the reverse complement.
AGTTTTGTTTCTTTAGAGTAAGAAGCCCTCAGGTCGAAAATCTTAAATTGTTGGTCAAATTCGGTTATTGGATGTGGGAATACGATTAAACCAGCGGACGTCGGATAATAAGAATAGCCAGCGAGTAGGACGTCGGATAATAAGAATAGCCAGCGAATAGGACGTCGCATAAAAACATTCTTAAATTTCACTTTGCGCCTTTGGAAGCTTTATGTGCTTTATGTCTTTTCTCCTTCTGAGATCAATTCTCATGTGTCTTTGTCTCGGGAACTGGTGTTTTAATAAAAACTACGGCGTTTTCATCCTTGTGCAAACACACCGAATGATTGATGGATTCAATCGTCCTTCAGGTTCTTTCTTATGCGGTGGTGTATTTATATTGCGAGTGGGAGAATACTCAGTAAAGACGTGACTTCAGGATATAGAAATCTCCCACAAGCATCAAATGAAGGCTAGTGGAATTGGTCAGAGTTTTCATCTTTACGGTCGTGATTCGTGTCTTTCAAGTGAGTCAGTTAACTCGCTCAATTGAAATGGGCCGTCTTGGAAACCACAACTTTCAAAAAGAAAAAGTTCCAAATTTATTCCACCATAGCGCCCGAAAAAGCAGATGCTGGGTGAAACTGTATGCGGTGGAATCCTTAGACAAGTCAGTCAGTGCCTAGCAATTTTGCGAGGGCCGCCTGACGAACGCAACGCGGAACCCTCAGAAGCTATTGATGCGGTCCCTAAAGCGGTGGAGATTCCTTCAGTCATTTCAACAAAAACTTTTAGAAAAAGTAGGCCGCGAAAACTCATTTCTAAACTTCAATTAGATGTCATCGTCCTTGTGATTACGATATTGAAATCTGTGGGGTTCGTACAATTGTACGTTAATAGCGATGTACAAAAAAGACACACCACTAGTCACTAAAGAAATATCGTCTCATTCGGGGCAAACGAACTTTTAAGCCCACTCCACATATAATATATCAGGGTTCTGATATCTGAACTACATGCTAAGTGAGATCTACCCCACATACAGTTGGGCAAGGTTTTTATAGTTAAACTAGGATTGAGTGAGATCTTATAGTGAGACCAGTCTGGACTTTCAATACTAAGGGCGGGAAGCCAGTCATAAATTTATATTAGAGGTGACAATTGGTCCGTTAAGTACAATGGGTGTAATGAGCGCTATTCCAGGATGTGATGTACGATCACGCACAAAAAAAAAATAAATAGAATTCGTCGATTTCTGTAAGCCAAAAGAATAAATTGTTGTCCCTAAATGAGCCCTTTCTCTCATTGATTGTTTACACCTTTTTCTCTCACTAATTGTTTCTAATCGGCCCTACCAATGAAGAATAATTTGAAAATCACCAAATGACCGAAAAAGTTATAAAGCATTAATCAAAGCAAATATTATTTCAAATCAAAAGCATCTACATCTTTCTAGAATCACGTGATGATAATCGATCCGAACGAACTAGCCACAGTTCCTCCAAAGTTCCATCGGATGCCTTTGTTCGGTGCGGTGGTGCATGGGTAGGAGAACCCAGGACACTATAAAAATAATGTGATGTTTCGCAAAATGAGCTAATCGCCATATCATCTAGAGCGCGCAATCAATCATCCACCCTCAGCAAATGTATAGATGAATAGCCCAGAATACTCGTATACCAAAAGTTTAAAGTAAACAGGAAGCACCAAAAACACCAAAAACACCAAAAAGCACCAAAAAGAAAAAAAAGCACCAAAAAGAAAAAAAGCACCAAAAAGAAAAAAAGAAAAAAGAAAAAAGAAAAAAGAAAAAAAGAAAAACAGAAAAAATGTAGAAAACTAAAAAATTCCTCTTTCACCGTCCCTAGCAAGTTCAAGAACTCCGGCCCAAGCGGAACTCCAAAAGTTGCTGTGGTGTGAGGGAATTTAGCAAGGCATATCTCGTTGTTGCCCTGTGTGCAGGCCATCAGGAGCAAGATATCAAGATCTCACCTAGCTAATATTAGACTCCGCCTGCCAAAGTTTGTGGATGTACCTGCAACCCTTTAAAGCAAAAAGACGCTGAATTTCAAACTTGCCACCTCTGTAGACGGCATAGAAAACCGGGCTTTTGCTCCCGAGTGTGAAGAGTCTAAAAGATGCCTCACACTTCACGGAACCGTTCCCAATGCGGTGCAGGGTGGTGATCCGCGGTGGCTGTTAATCCTCAATTCACGATCATTTTTTTTTTTTTTTTTTGGTATTTTTGTCTCTAGTTCGGCTTTTCTTTTGGCTTGACCAACACAGTGGTAAAATTTTTTTGAGGGAATAAACATGTGTCAAGCGTGTTGTTTTCAACTTTTGCCCAATGTGTTGGTTGTACTGTTTAAATCGGGGTGTTTCGTTCAACTTGTGGCATTCTTTCCCGCTGATCTGGGATAGATCTCCACATTTTTCTGCCCTTTTGGGGGGCAGGTTGTGCCAGACGAGGCAATGACAGCAACGTCAAACAATACACGCCAGAGAGAAAAGAAAAAAAAAAAAAAAATGAATCAACAAAATATTCTTGGATCAAAAGATGTGTGGTGCAAGCAAATACCAACACCATTTGGCTGAATTTGAGGCACGGCCACGCCGATAATTACAACCCTTTTTTATCGTTTTGCCTTTTGGACTTCACTGCTGCTGGCTGTCTATCCCCAGAGTTGTACACAGAACGGGCGAAGCGCGATCCGGCAGAACAAGAAAAAAAGGCTATCCGATGCTGGCACCGCTGGCAGACCTCCGGCACTGTGTGCACTCCCGCAGCACGAAAATACCAGGCCTCTGCGTTCTGCCCGCCCAACCTGCGTTCGCTCCAACTTATCAGAACGCCTAACATACCAGCCTCGTCAGTATAAGCATTGATTTTCGTCTTTCCTTTCATTTTCCATCCCAAAGGATACAGAAACCGTCAGAACCCACCAAAGACTGGCAGAGATCTACTGGCTGCAAAAACGATAATCTGACTGGTGTTTTTATCTACATTTTTTTTTTTTTTTTGATTGTCGTTCGCTTCAGATCACTCTACACATTGTGAGTGCCAACGAGCAACTGTGATCACTGTCGCACGAAATGGGTTACAATCAAGGCTTGGCAGTCGGCCTAGCCGTGGGGCTTCCTTGTTTGATTGTGTTTATTGGCCTGGTATTTTTCTACCGTCGAAATAGGCGCATGGTGCGAGAAGAGGACCTTCACGATAATAACATTGACGTTGAAATGGGCGAAAACGGCCTGTTCAAAGAGTTTGGCGAGGCTCTCCACAGACCTGTGAATGCACCGCCCAAGGAACCAACACAAACCTCGGAAACTGCAGCGAATACACTGTCGCTGAAACTCGTTGAAAATCCAGAGAACGGGGAATTCGCCAAAAGTGTCTCAAACTCCACCGAACTGGCCTCAGCTTCTTCAAAGACACAGCTGCTGCCTGATCGAAAAACTTACAGTCTGTTTAGTCATGGCCGGTCTCCGGGAAGAAATACCGCCTACGACTTCTACGATACGGTAATTCCCATCATGCCGCTGGAGCCTCCACATGATTCAAGTTTGTCTCAGCCTCCAGTCGTCCATACAACCGGAACATCTGAGAAACATAGCATGCATAGTAGTCGTGTGTCGATAAACCAACCAGACCCACAGTCTCGGTCACTTGAAAGTTTGGCTAAGCAACTACAAGGTCCGCAATTCTTTGAGAAGGTGCCTTCGCGGGCAGGCACATCTTTCATGAAACATCACCCGCGCAAATCTTTCCAAGCTTCGAGTAAAAACTCGTCAGTCACAGACTTGGGCGCTCCATTTGAAAATGGTGGTATTAACGACCACTTTGTGAGTGATCGGTCGGCGTTTGTCCTGTCCAATACTACCAATGGGACTCAGTCGCAACTGCCTTCATCGCATCCATATAGAAAGAGGTTGAATGTGCCAAAAAGCCCCGTTTTTGCGCAGAACTTGGGATTGGAAAACAACTTTGACAACAATATCACTGCAGACACCAAATTTTCCTCAGAGCCCGATGTCGTTTTTAAGTGATGATTGGCTGAGAATTGTTGGATGATTAGACCGTTCTCTTTTTTCACGTGAACTGGATTCACTGATGGGGCAGACAACTTTCGGATGTTTTCGTTTTTTCTGCATTCAAATTGCAAGGTGAAATCTCAGCTAAAAGACTTCTGATGTTAAACTCATCGCCGGGCGTGAGTGATAATTTGCTTGATGTCTTTCAACAATCCCATATAGCGTTGATAATGACTTCACATCCGCTACATTATTATGCTGGTTGGAACTATAATAGCTTCCCCTGGAGCACCAACTAAAGGCTCTTATCTTCAAAAAGAACCGATAACCGGTGACATGACCAATACCATTTTATCAGATATTACATTCGGATCCATGTTGCACATTGGAGGAGGTGGTCTACGAGAGAGTTGTGGCCAAAATCGAAAACGACAGTCGCAGTCCTCACAAGATATTCAGTAAGAGGTTGTTGAGAGAAACGATGAATCCTGTGGATTGGTGTCATTCGCTGTTGCACCAAAGGAGCAATTCCTGATATGAGAGTAAAAGGACGGGGCTACTCTCAATATCAGAGTCAAAAGACGTTTTCGGCGCAACCAAGAAAAAACATCAAAAAAGACAAGGCGAACATTCATGTCGATGAGAACCATTTTTCTTTTCTTTTTCTTCTTCTTTCTTTCTTTTCTTTTTTTTTTTTTTTCTTTTTGTTGCCAAGCCCGAATCTGTCTTGTCAACCAATTCTCCACTTTTTCTCAGAAGCACGCCTTGGATACATTCGTCATTGTTCGTGATTGTTCCGACTTTACAGATCGGATGACTTGGTGCGCGCGATTTCTACCGAATTCTCGGGCCGAAACTGAAGTGCGACCAACGCATCGCAACATCAGACACTTGTTGCTTAAACCCAATTTCTACAACGAAACCAGGCCAAGACATGCTAAAAAATACATTTGGGAAAAGCTCTCCTGCTCGAGTCTGGCGCCAGGCCTCACCGGTGACGAGAAATTTACAAAGGAAAATAGCGTTCCAAAGGTGCAATGTCCGGCACTATGCTCATTATAGACGGTTCCAGGGATCGGCCTCCAACCGCATCGACATAATTGGTTTGTTAAGCAATCGATATGCCTTATACTTTGCTGGCGGATGTGCTGTGTTTTACGTGTATAATCTCGACGAAGCACCTTTTACTCACCGGCGGCGGTTTCTATGGATGCCCTTGTGGCTCGAGACCAAAATCGGAGACTACTCGTATGCGCAAATAATGGCGCAGTACCAAAATTACTTGCTACCCAGATCAAATCCGGCGTATACCCAAGTATCACGTGTCATGAACAAGCTCTTGGCCAGTGCTATTGAAAGCACCCCGGATGCAAAACAGGCGTCTCATTTGAGGAGTCTAAACTGGGACATCAACATTATTCAGGCCGACCAGGAGCCGCCCAATGCCTTCATATTGCCCAACGGCAAAATCTTCATTTTCTCGTCGATCTTGTCCATCTGCAAAAACGAGGACGGTTTAGCCACAGTTTTGGCCCACGAACTTTCACACCAACTAGCCCATCACTCGCTGGAACAATTGAGCATGCAGCCGATTTACATTATGCTCTCAACACTCTTATATGCAGCCACGGGTATTACCGGATTCACCGACTTATTGGTGGCGGGATTTCTTCAAATGCCAGCGTCTAGAGAAATGGAGTCGGAAGCTGATCGTATCGGGTGTCAATTGATGGCACGTCTGTGCTTTAATGTGCACGAAGCGGTAAGATTTTGGTCTCGCATGGAAAACTTCGAGAAACAGGCACAGATGTCTGGTGGTGGTGTTTTGAAAGAGTTTCTCTCGACTCATCCCAACACCCACAAACGCGTACAAGATATCACGCTGTGGATGCCTGAGTTGGAATCCATCCGAGACTCGTCTGAGTGTCACCAGTGGGGCATGTTTCAGGAAATCAACCGCAACTTTTTCAGGAGGTGATGGGGAAATGATGACGAGGGTTAGTGCATAGAGGATGAGGAAATGGGATGGATAATCATGTGACAGTGTTCAGACGACAAGTACCAGAATCCCTGGTACTTTGCTTAGAGAGCCATGAGGGTACACAAAGTCTACGTACCCAGCAGATGAGACAGAGAAGGGTGAAGTCGTTGAAGAATGGTTTTTCTGTTAGTCTTGGGCCGCAAAATCTGGAACAAAATGGCCATTGATGCGATTTCCTTGAAACTGGCCCATGAAATAAGCTGTAAAGCTTGCAATTCAAGTTTAGAGTCAAAAATCATCAATACAATCGAAAAGTCTACAGGACAGAGAGTACAGTAAATACTTGAAGGACTAATACGCTCTGATTCTCGCAAGTATGCCATCATTTGGAATGTGAAAGACGTCATTTTTACTGAGTGCACTCTCTTTGCTGAATTAGGAGTCATAGAACGACTAGGCTGGACCGAAATCAATGCAGCTTATATACCGTGGAGCATAGGTGTACTGATAATTTGTAGTTTGTAGAGGAGAAGAAAAGAAAAGAAAAGAAAAGAAAAGAAAAGAAAAGAAAAGAAAAGAAAAGAAAAGAAAACCATGGTGGGAATACATCTGTTTGATCAGAGAAGTGATTTGTCTGCATATGTAACTCGATGCATAGTAAGCCTTGATTTGAGCCCTATTCATTTTGCTTCATCGAAACATGAATTTGCACTGGGTAACGTCAAATTCCATCTTTTGCTTTCCCACGTTTTAAAACCAAGTTCCATGTTCACTTCCACCCTCACAATGAAAGAGTTGGTTTGATTTTCTGGTGTTATATAGAACCTGGCTGACTTGTACTATCCTGAAAGCAAAATATTAAGAAACCTCGATAAGACCTTCAATAACGAGATGCAAAAAGAGACAAGAACGCTTCACTAACCATTCCTTATTTCTTAAAATTTGAGTATCTGACGTTATCCGAACCCTTCCTAGTAATCTTATTACTACCCATGCCTCATACCACGCCTACTCGTACTCCACAATTTCTGACTAGGCCAAAATAGACGTACATGTGGCTGCAACGGCACGCGATCCTTCGACACACACATCCACATCGGATCAAATGATCATTGGGCTGACGTGGACTCTTTGCTTCCCATGTAAGAAACCTCCTCTTTAATGTTAGTGGGGGTAGGAAGAGATACATCAAAAGACTATTATAGCCAAGAAGAAGATCCAACGCCCTATTTCTCGCACTCACTCCCATAAATTTCTCCGGGTTGCAGTTCAAAAGAGGCTGGTAACAACCAGTTTCAGCCAATATCCTGATACCACCTATTGTAGCCTCAAAGCATATCATTGATGAAGATGAAGATTTGTCAAGCTATGCCAGTACACCAAGAATGGCCATAAAATCGTCTGCACTTTGTACATCTTCCTTTTCACATTTTGCCGGCTTTCCATTCTCGGAATTTGCTCGATCCCACTTCATTTCAAAACCGATAATCGCAATATTCATAGAATGACTTCCGGTTTCGAAAACATGCGATATGGCCAAGCCTGGATTGCGAGGGTATACTCCTCTGCAGCCTCATCGGTTTCTCCTTTAACCACTTCTATCATTGATACCTGGAGGGCTCCAAGACGATGTCTGAGGTTGACGTTTCGAGAGGAATGAAACGGCACCGAAAAGCTGATAAACTTGGGAAAAACGCCATCGGTTTCGCCTTCCGCTTTCAGCATAACAAACGTTTCCATGGACTCGGCCACGTGCACGCTGATTTGGTTATTTTCATCAACAAGAAGCCGGGTTATGGTTGAGCTCTGGCCTTGTTCATGGATAAGCATCACATGCTCCACCAATTTGCTTCGAACAATAGGTATAACCTGGCTGCGGAAGCTGTCGAACTCGTTTTCAATGCCAGAAAGCACATTTTCCTTGTTTGCAGGGTCATACTTGCGTAAAGTAATGGTTTTTTCTCCGGATTCTGCTCCAGCAGTGTTGTTTTTCACGAGCTGAAGCAGCTTTAGGTAGCTGGCATGCTCAAGTCGCCTATATAGGAAGTAAGCGCCGGCTAAAACGGGCGGACCTAGCGTTATAATCGTATTTGGGTGTATGTGAGTCACGCTTAGTGCTGTCATTACAAGTGCAGCTCCATATTTGGCCGAAATCGGCACCTTTAAGTTCCACCATACTGATAAGGGCGTCGATAGTGGGGTATATCTTTTAACCACCGGGCCGGAATAGGACCTGACGAACAAGGGGTGAATGCTAGACCCTCTCGGCGTTAGGCGTCGAAGAGTAAGCCCAGGAATAGAAGATACCACCATTGCTAGCTTGCTGGCGCTTAAGACCGATGACAAGTGTATATACTAGTCATGGTTTATTGCACGCGAAGCAGAAGCCATCGTCGGAGTTTGGCGCACGATGCACCCACCGTCTGCGGCCGTTTCTGCGAATGGTTCTGTGCAGGTCGCACATAAGCGATGCCAAACAAAGACTAAACCCCGGCTTCTAATGCTGCCCTTGTATCTCTAGTCTCTGGTGTTGCTCGTCTGTTTTCCTAGCTTCACGCACAATGGGCAAGGCTGAAGTTGGCTCAGCTAAGTACCAGGCCAAGCAGCTCAAGGCGCTGGGGCTCCAGAAATTGCGCTACTACTGCCAGTTGTGCCAGAAACAATGTCGCGATGCTAACGGCTTTAAGAATCATCTTGCCCTGCCGTCGCATATGGGCCGTGTGTCCAACTTGAGTGACAGCGGAAAATCATCGGCAGTAATTGACCAGTTTCTGGCGGAGTTCGAGCGGGAGTTTCTTCGGCTTTTGCGCGTCAATCATGGCACCAAGAAAATCAGTGCTAACAAGTTCTATCAGGAGTACATTTTGAACGACAAAAACCACGTTCACATGAATGCTACGCGCTGGACATCGCTCACGGCGTTCGTCAAGTACTTGGGCCGTGCTGGTAAGGTGCGGGTCGAAATTCCACCCGAAAATGACGACGAATTCAACCTAATCATTCGCTTAGTAGACGCATCGGCCATAAGCACAGATCCGAAGAAACGACGCAACCTCCAAACAGAGGAGGAGCGCCTGATGAAGTTTCTCGACTCGCAGGTGGAAATGGGGAAGAAGTTGCAGAAACAGGCCGACGAAAAGAGGAGTCGGCTGCCGTCTTTAGTGATGTCTCAAGATGAGTCTACAAAAGCTGAAGTTCTACAACCTGTATCGATCTCGTTGAGAGGATTAGCGAAGACCAAGGTGCTGAAGAAAGCTGCCTTTGCAGGCGATTCAGATGAGGACTAGTCTAAAGAAGTATCCTGTATCTTCGTCTTCATGGGATGATGGGATTAAGGGATTAGTATTGTATGGTCTATTCTATTAAAGATTTTAGAGCCATTAGACGAGAGAAGATGCCTCCGGTTTTGGATCTTGCGGAACACTTCAAAATTGCCAAAAATCAGAAATAAGTTTTAAAGCTTGATACATGGAAGTTGAGAGGTACGAGATAAACGTGCTTTCATTGCGGTGCTACTATATGAACAAGTGATCCCATCAACAGATCTTTCACAGGGCTTGGTTTTTGACCCGCAAGCTCCACCAAGCTCAACCGGGACTTCCATGAAAATTTTGGACGAAATTTTGATGCTCTCGCTTTTAATACCCTTACTTTCGCTGGCTAGTGCGCCTTCAAATTCCTGATTGACCAGTAAACGAGTTGCACCATGTTTTGTTCTTATGGTATTTCATGCCGTAATCTTCAAAATTTCTAGCACTTTTACGAGATCGAACCAGATCGAGCTCGACTTTAAGTTGTGTGTTCGGAATTCTCTCAAGATCGTGCAACTCTCTTGAGAGATTGCTCTCCAAATGTTATCTTTATAGGAAATCAACTTAAAGCCGGCTTTAGGGCGTGGAATAACTGGAATAACATGAAGCGTATCTAAAGTTTAGCATATTTGCTTCAATCTGCTGTGAAACCAGTCGGTGAGATCATTGCTATGAAGCGAAAGAAGGGTTGGAAAAATGGTGGGGAAATTTTCACCGAGAACAAAAATGACAGTGTATTAATGAAAGTTTGAAGAGAACTTTAGTTATATTTGAAAAAGAAAAACTCCACTTCTAAATTTGACAAGTTGGACAAATGTGTCAAGCCTTTTAGTACTCATCGGAATGGTCATTTTCAACTGTCATCCATATCTTTTATGCCTCAAACAACAGAGGCACACAGAACTTTATATACATAACCAAAAGACCTAACCCAGTAAATCTGTACGTTTAGCCACGTATTGAACAAAAGCAAGATCACTTAGATATAGGTAGAGAACATATTTTGCTGCTAAAGCAAAAATTTATATTATTATTTTATATCCTTTTGCGAGCTTTTGGCTTAAATCTGTGGAAGGATTAGACAAAATTATCAGAACCATGCTTCAGACAGTGTGAAAATCGAACTATTTGATTAAGGGGATGTGAAAGATTCAAGATCGCATAATGGTGATGTTGAAAAAAGAAGAGAAAGACGAGGAAGATGAGAAACAATACAACATGCTTCAATTTAGTTTGAAAGCCCCCACACTCTACACTCCAAAGAAATTGAAAAGACGAGCCCTACCTGGAACCCTCGATCGTTGTTCTTCTTGGACCAACAGAAGACTACTGCAAACAATGAGGAGTCATTTCATAATTTGAAGTTCAATTTAATAGGAGAAAGATATGGTTTGTTTCTGCACTGATTGTCTTCCCCCGATATGTCTGAGATATAGCTTCTGGGCAGAAGTAAAGTGATCATGTGCTTAGCGTGATAGGAGTAAATCCCACTATTTCTTTGTTAAATGTGAGAGGCGCAACCTAGACGTTTGAAAGCGGTCATGACAGAAGAAAATGATATTAGTAGACCATCCTGGGCGTCCGATGAAAGGCTTAAAGTAACTTAATTCAGATCAGTGGAGAACTTGACAACGCTTTTAGTCGTGAAAAGGTATAAACAATCCCAGGAGAGTGCCAGTATTAAACTGAGATAAAAACGTTGAAATCCTCAGGACAGTCGAAACGATCAGGACAGTTGCACCTTCAGAACAGTTGAGATCTAAAATAGCACTTGACATTCCTTCACTTCAATGAACAGAGTCAGGGTGAAACAGTTATTCCATATTTCAGAAATTACGCACGCTTCTATAATTAGCATAGCATACACAATTCGGTCTTAGCAAACACTCTCAGCACTGATTGGGTCACCAGAATATGTATCGTTTGATAGTCTAAATGAGCAAATGCCACGAGACAAAATGTGTGCTCACAATCAGCTCAGTTACCGTAATAAGACTGAACAACGCCGCTTTCGAAGTACCCTAGAGAACCCAAAAACCTCCCCATAAAAATCGCACCTAACCCGTAAAGCCATACTTAGTACCAACAACACTTACACCCTTTCATAGCACAAAACTTACACCCTTTCATAGCACAACACGTAAACATCTCTCGAGTGCATCTTGTTATATTCGCTAGAGTGTACACTGCCATGGGCCACGTTGAAACGGACGTTATCGTCATCAAAAAAACACCAGAGTGGGTCCACAAGCAAATCGGCGTTAGGGGCATCGGAGCGCGCCTTGTTGACTAGCGCAGTATAGTGCCCACTTTTCAAAGTACCGTAGTGGTTAATCAATCCAGTCAAACTATAGTAAATGTCGTGGCTCAGATGGTTGAATTTTAAGCGTAAAGGGTAGGTTATATCGGTGTTAAGCTTATCTGTGCCGTTGGCCATGGAGAAGCGAGACAAGTGGATGAACATCACGGGCGGAAGCTTGATGAAGCTCAACTGCTTGATGGAAATGGCCGTTTGGGCTGGGACAGGAGCACCTCCGGTCTTTTTCAGCGGGGATTTGCTCCGTTTCAACCGGAAAAGCCCGCGTTTGGGCTGGAACACCACATCCATTGGGTTCTCCTTGGCCAGCAGTGGATCCTTGTTGCATTTCGGGCAATTCCATGCGTTTTCGCCTGCTAGTACCTCGTCTTGTGTATAGTAGCGCAAGCAATCGGTCAAATCGATGGTCAGACGGTTGGCAGTAGGGATCGGAAGCGAGAGAATTGTGAATGGACTGTAGCTGACCGAACGATGACCACACTGGTTGCACACTAGCCGACTTTGCACGTGGCCCTGGAACGTGTCGTTGATGGCCGAATGGCCCTCATGGGCCACAAGGCTCCTGTACCATTGTAAGTACTCGTCACGATCACGGGGGTTGACGGATATGTTCCATTTACGAAGATAATCCTCACTATCATCGGGTGGCCGGACCGCCGATTCCTCATGGAGACGGTCCAACAAAAAGAGAAGGAGTTCCTGGGCATCCTGCTGCTCGAATGGAATATTGAAATCGGGCTTTAACGAGGATAACACCCGGAGGAACTTGGTGGGCGCGATATTTGCCCCGCCGTTCCCGGCAAAAGTCGCCATGAGCCCCTGAGTCGCTTCCGTGAGAGGTTTTGGTTGTTTTGAGGAGCCATTGCGAAGTGCTTGTTCAAACCGCTCGAGCCCAACTAATACTTGCACTGTCAGGTTGATGTAACAAGAGGAGCCCAAGTTTTTTAAGCCACAGACGGCGTAAACTTGGCGGGCGTTTTTTCTGGGACTGGCCAGGGGAGCGATATATTGATTTTGGGAATGAACACGGTGGTATTGGTACTGACTGTGATGTGGGTAATGGTGATGCTGATGCTGATGCTGATGCTGGTTCTGGTTCTGGTTCTGGTTCTGGTTCTGGTTCTGGTTCTGGTTCTGGTTCTGGTTCTGGTATGATGATCGTACCTGGGACAGCAATGCAGGAGCCGTCACCCGGTGCTGAGTCCCATTCACATGGGGTTGGCCTTGTGATAAGCTAACATCACTATACGCCCTTTCAGGAAAATCTCTTTCCGGTCTTTTTTTACCATGTGCAGGCGACATATCATAAGGGATTGTTTGGGTGTGGCCGCCATGACTGGAGGGCCTGGGATGAGTTCCAGGGGGCTCCGGAGGAGGCCTCGGTATAGGTGGGCGTGTCCTTACATAAGTGGTACCGTCCAGCGGCAACACATCAAGGGCCCGGGATTCTAAAGGGTAAGGTAATTCAGCCGCCTTGCTGGCCTCTAAAGAGACGGGGTAAGGGGCGTTTTGGTGAGAAGGGTGGGCCAGGTGGACTGAATGGGCCAAATTAGGGCTTTTGGCGATCGGCGGTTCGGCCACGTTATCGACTAGCGAAAGCTCAGGAAAACGGGTGTTAAAGTCGAAGAGATCGTCTTCATTAGGTGCCTCATGAAGTTCTGGGGCTTCTTGTGGCAGCGGAGAGTATTGCGAATATTGCGGATCTAGCGGCTTTAAAGAATCTGGCGCTTTCGAGTCCAAGGGGTCTAGTTTTATTCTTTTCTCTTTTTCTATCTCCCCGGATTGTGTTTCCTCCGGCCATAGCACCGGACCAGCCGTCTCCTTATTCTTTAGGTACTCAATGTACTCATCAAGCCAGTTGTAGAGTAAGTCCACGTCAAAAGTAAGCAAATGTTTCGAGTCCAAGTACTCTACTATCCACTCACGCACCGTAAGTGGAGATATGTCAAAAGCATGAGGGCCGACAATATCGTCACTTCTGTAGAAGTTGTAAAGATTCAAGTAGATGATGAAGTCCTGCAGCGACGACTCCATGAATTTGGCAAAGCCATTGAAATGTACCATAATGAAGGTGTTGACAAAGTAGTTGAATATGAGAAACGACCGTACGTATAGTTTGAACAGCTGGTGGACATCCTTGTTTTTTTCAAGCGTCAGCTGCTCAAAAAGCAATGCACAGTGGTCTATCAAGTCAAACACAGACATACTGGCCATTTGCTTGTCTAGTTGGAGCGCTCGAAACTCGTGGTTTATGAGGTACATGCATTTGGACTTGGTCGAGTCCTGAAACCGGCCATTTGCGTTTTCGACGACTCGGTGCCCGGTGTCGGTAGGCATAAATGGCGGGTTTTGTTGGGAATGCCAGTTTTCAGCCACGGGGGGTTTCCTTTTGGCCGTTCGGAGCCCGTCATTCACCGACTCAAGAGCGTTCATTGTGCGCGAGTAATATGAGAATGTTCTGGCAGAGTTTAGCGAGTTTTGAAGGTGTTTCGGTGTTGCTTCAAGGGTGTTTCAGGGGCGTCTTAGGGGCGTCTCAGGGGCGTTTTGCCTCCAGTAATCTTTAGCGTCTATGACGATGGTCACCTGAATACCTCAAAGAGCACTAGTACCCTAAATGTGGAGAAATGGAGCCGAGTATAAGATGGGTCGGCCTTAGGCGCAGGTTCCAAACGCCGAGTAAGAGGCAAAATGATTTTTCAGCCTCCTTTAAAAGCTTTCAGTGCTCTTGAAGAAAGCACGTGCAAATAAACCCTAGCCGAAATCAGGAAAATAACGTAAAGACTCCTGTGGAAGCGTGACCAGTATATTTAAAATTACGATAGGTGAGATCAGAGGCACAAGCGTGCTGCTCACTGTATGTAAGCATTGTAGCAGACAGTATGCGGCCAAGCCACTGAAGCAGCGAAACACCACCGTAATCGCGAACAGACTCGTAGTTGGTGTGCAGGATGATGGCTGTGTTTAGGGAGAACATATTGAAAATAGAGAGTAGACAGAAGTGGTGAAAAAGAGAGAGAGAGAGACAAAAAGGAGTTGATTGTGGAAAATGAATTGGTTCCGAATCACTTTTTTGTTTTTTAGTGAATTCGTTTCTAATGCACAATATTATTGTTTGTCTCACACCTTCCCCGTCATCTCTCTCATTCTATGCATCTAAAAACTGTGGCGTACTTGAGTATGTACTGAGTCATTCGAAACCAACCATAGATTTGGGATTTCATTCCTTTTGTAACTCTCCGTTCATAGTCGAATTTTTCGCATTCTGCACTATAGTAGCTTTTTTTTAAATCCACCTGAGTACAAAGCATTGTGTTCATAGGAGGTAATAATTATTCACGCAAATACCCAAATGCGCGAATGAATGGCTGCAAAATACAAGTCTTTGGTTGCTTTCCACCCGAATCCAAGCCATTTTTGACGATAGTGTTCTCGAAGAAATGTCGTTGTCAGTGAATAAAAGGGGTAACTACGTGTGGAAAAGTGAAACGCTCCCAATGTCATAGTAATGAAGCCCACAAGTTTAGGGCCATGGTAGGGCCATGCTAGGGCCATGCTAGGGCCATCCTGAGGCCATGCTAAGGCCATGCTAAGGCCATGCTGAGGCCATGCTGAGGCTACATCCAGAACCTCGATTAGACTTACAGTATATACCATCGGCAGCGTTAAAGTTATTCAAATAGACTTTTTCCACCAATTCGTTATACCGGGTCCCACCATTCCAGATAGGGTTTGGCAAGATAGTTGTCTTTACAAGACACATTCTAGTCCATAGCAAAAGTCACTTTCACAGTGAACTCTGTCAAGAGCCATTTAGACTAACCCTTTGCTTCATTCTGCTGAAACAGAAGACTCTAGATTTCATCGCGAAAGTCTCAAAATAGATAATGGAATTTCACGACAGCAGAAAAGGGGAAGAAGCGAACCAAAGTATATCATAAGAGGGTTCCCTGGGTCTGTAGAATAACCAGCTGTATCATCGAGTCGGAATAACTTATTTGACACATTTCACAGTAGTTTCTGTCCTTTGACATTAAATGCACACTCTGTGCATAAGATTTTGATGAGAAACGAAATCAAAATAATTGGTGAAAGCAAATTGAGATCATGGATAGGCTTCTCTAGAAGAACACTAGAAGAAACATACCAATCTCGGTTCACCAGAAAGTGCTCTTTCTCTTCACTTTGCTCTCCTTGGAGTAAACTGGATACAGAGTATCCACAGTTGGTCAATTTTTTGAAGCAAGCGTATTTTCAGGGAATTGTTAAAGCAGTTGCAAAAAATTCCAAACAATTGCAAGAAAGTCCAAAGGCTGCCGATTTCCGAACATTTTCCAGGTACATATCCCAGTATCTGAACAGGCCAGTGCTAACGTCAGACATATCAGAGCCAAATAAAAGTCAATCTATTCTCCATATTCATTTAATTCGTTAAATTTTTTGGAGCCACCAGACAAAGAGTCTTATTGACCACTTCAAAAGCTTTTCCATATTTCTTCTCCCGCCGCCTAGGACGGATTAAACGGAAACCACACCCCAAATTCTTCCGACATTTCCAGGGGCTCTAGCAGTTCCGGTGGCTCCTGTGGCTTGTCTCTCATGTGATATATGCCCCAGGAGCTGAAAAAGTCCTCATCTTCCTCGTCCAAATAATCTTCTGGAGGCATTGAAGTGCTACTTGTGAAGTAGTGTAATGGATGATGTTGGGATACTGGCTGTATGAGCTGTCCTTCAGATGCACGGTCAGTGACACGAGCATCATTCTTAGTATTCGGAACAACGCCGAGGTCGTGGCCCTGAATGTGGGTATGGCCCTGGCTATGTGTATGGCCCTGGTTATGACCCTGGATAGGGCAATGACTAACACGCAGCCTTTTCCTGGCCGAAGCAGCGTATTCATCGGCCTCCCGCTTATAAAATGTCGTTTGCACTGGATCGGGACCCGTGCTCATTTGGACCGGATGCGATAATGGCGGCATCGAAGCTGATCGGTTGTTCTGGACAGAGGCGTCATTTTTTTCGGGTTCTGCTGCTAACTCCGGCAAATTGAGGAGGCGGAAGACGTCCGACGCCTTGGCCTGCGGCTGGTGAGAAGAGACCAATGAAACCTGTTTGGAGACCCCTTTTGGTACGTCTCCAGAACTCCCCATTTGATTATGGGGAAGAAATTGATTATGGTGATGATGATGATGATGATGATGGTGTTGATTCTGGTTTCCATCTTGATCTTGATTTTGATTCTGATCCTGATCCTGATCTTGATTCTGATCCTGATCTTGATGTTGATCTTGATGTTGATCTTGATGTTGTTGATGATTGTGGTGTGAGCTGGACCCTGATCCAGGCGAGCTGCCTGACGACTGGAGACGTGGCACGGGCGTAAGTGGAGGGAGGTAGTTGAAGTGCTGAAACCGGCTTAGTTGCACTTCAGGCTCCACCAGATATAGTCTGGGTGGCCCGAGAGACTGGCCCGGAACCGGAGCCATAATTGAGGGTTCATGGCCGGGCGTCCTAGGGCCAAGATGCTGATGATCGTGGTGTATATGTAGAAACGGGAGGGCGTCTGGCTGATTTTGGTGATCCTGGGTTTGATGATCCCGGGCTTGATGATCCTCCGTTTGCTGTGTATAGTGATGATGGTGATGGTGGTGGTGGACGTTCACCTGGACATTGTACTGGGCGGCACACTGCACCAAGTGCTCTGCAAGATGCTCTGAATGGATGTTTCCGCCAAAAGTGAGGAGTGCACGCAAGGGGTCATTTTCCATCGAGGACGTGTTTCCATGAGGCGCCGTTAGATCGTACTTCCACTCTGTTGCCAGTGGGATGGATTTGGATATGGCCGAATTTGTAGTATTTGTGGAGGCTATGGCATTTGCAGGATTTGCGGCATTTTTCTCCACTTCAGGCGCTGAAACCAACCGTGGCACGGTCATATCACGTTCCATGGGCTCTGTTTTCACCAGCACCAGTGCCGCTGGATCCAAAAAAGACCCCTCGGCTAGCGCGTGTAAGTTGCCGCCAAAACGGCCGGCCATTTTCTCCATCACAGAAGCGCTGGCTCGGCCCCTGACCACAGCAGTAACCAAATTGCGCCATCGGTTGCGACAAGTGAGCAGTGGACGTCCCAGAAACCCATTTGCAACTGTTTTCCACTTTGTGCCATGGATTGTGACCATCTCTATGAGCAAGAGATCCTCGGCCTCAGTCCAGGGCTTGAGCCGGTTGCATACACTTGGATCTAGTACCTCATAATACCGTTTCAGACACTGATGTTCAGTGCGGCCTTCGATTTGCAGCGCCACCTGCTTCCACAGGGACCCATACTGCTCAAACAGCCGCACAAGTAGCTCGTCTTCCTCGGGAGTCCATTTGCCACGGCGTAGATTGGGGTCCAAAGATGAAGCCCACCGTTTTCTGCAGTCCTTGGCCTTGCGTTGTTTCTCAAACGCATCAGAAACACGGTCCCAGTCGATATCGCGGGCTTTGAGGGTGTTATTCGTAAACTCCGTCGGGTATAGTTCTTGGAGCCGTTTCAAAAGAATTTCGTCGTCGGGCTTGAGCCAGGTTTTGCGCTGTTCTTTGCGAAAAGTCTGGAGTCCTAGTGACTCGGTGAACGCTAGGGTATCGACCGACTGCATGGCTTTTTTGGCCGCCTTGGGATTCTCCCCCATGCTGGTGCTTGGCACGGGAGAAGATTGCACAAGGGATGAATTTTATACGAAGGCGTAAAGCAATACAAACGCTTGGCACACGCAAATCCGTGGTGCTATATCGGTCCAATGTTCTGTATGATAGATGGCAGTGATGAGGTCTCATGTCAAGGGCACGTGATGAAAAAAGACTGAGAGAGAGTGTGTGTGAGAGACTGAGAGACTGAGAGAGTGAGAAGAGAGAGAGAAAGAGAGAGTGAGTTTATTCCAGAGATGACGAATAGATTGAAAATTCAGTCTTTTGGTTTCTTTGTTTACTGCAAGGATGCTTTTTCAGATCTTTTTGGGAACACTTCGAAACATGTCCGATGTGGAATTTTTTGCAAGGTGTCCAGAGAGGCCAATTTTGACTCAGTTGTTTCTGCTGTTTGTTAGACAAGCTGTGTTGTGCGAAAACCCTTAAGATATTATTCTTACTTTATAACCATCGCTATCGTCATTGAGTAAATAAACAAGTTGATTCAAGAAAACACGCCAGACGCTCTATTGCTTTCCTTCCTTTTCGTTTTCAAGCAGACTCCAAATTGTTTCATAATACAGCCAGTTCCATTCTTTTGACGAATTCCGGCCGATGTGACTCTTTTGTGGGGCCGAGCTTAATCTTTTGGTGAAATCTAAGACACACCAAAAAGCCGCACGCACCAACGTCAACCCAGTGTTACGAATTATATTTAAATCGCTGTCTTTCTTTACTATTTACTATACAATTGTAATAGGTGCCATAATTATGATTAGTTAATAATTAAATCAATATCACGATAATTATCGCATAATATCATAACATGACTTCGAAAATTAATATGCCTCTTGAATCTTGACCAATTGGACAGTTTGGGTGGGTAATGGATGAACACTATTCCCCTTTTTAGGCTTCCTCAACCCCGTCTTCTCATAGACACGCCTAACTTGATATTTACTCGAAAAAGGTTTCATCCTAGTTAGATGCTTGACATGCATCGCGGAACTGCTGTCGTGAAGGTAATAAAATCAAGCAAAGTTGCTTAATCAAAACACCAGGCCAATCAGATCAGTTTATAACTACAGCAGTGCAACTCCGCAGCCCCCTCTTCATCCTCATAATTGGTCATGATTTCCAATTCATTCAGAAACACACTCAAATGTATCATACTACTGATTCGGAGGGCAGACGAAGCATGGCAACCTCTGCTTCCGCGTCATGAGACTAGTGAATTCCAAGAATTCCGAGAATTCCAAGCCAGTGGTGCCTCTTGCTCCATAAACTCTTTTGCTTTTAGATTCAAAATGTGCCAGCATGTCTTATATCTCCGGTAAACAGAGATTGGGTTGACCATCTTCTTCACTTGCGCACACGCACAGGCCGAATAACAATCATTGGGACTTGGGCCCTTCATTTCCAGTTGATTCTCCTAGTTTGTAAGCCCTCAGTTTGCCTTGTGATGCTGACAAATGATGGATCTCACGAACTCTTCTCGCGATATTGGGCTTAATAGTTTTACTATATTTTGCAAATTAATTATACCATATTTCGATAGTAATGTTAATATTGGTCCGAAAAGAGATCGCAATGCAGCGATATCGAAATTACCATGTTTCCAGGAGCCCAATTAGCTATATAAGAAGCAATTCACTACTACCCACCCTTTAGAGTTAACTTTTGAGGCCACGCACTTGGAAGCTGTTTGAGGGGTTTTTCTAAAGAGTTTTATGCTTTTTGGTTCTGACTACGAACATCTCCTCTCTAGTCGGTTGTATGATTGTATCTTTTAAAAAAAATAAAAGATACGACTTTAGGAAATAGCTTGGTAAACAGCACTTATCCTGACCTGTCATAAATGTCGGTGGACTGATCGAGGCATAGAAAGGCGTAAGCTTTCGTTAAATCTTGGGACCAGATTAAGGTTATGTTTATCCTACCTGTGACTTTCTGTCAAGGGATCCAAAAAAAAACAGTTTTGGTCAATCAGTTCGTCATGTTTGAACCATGGTATCCGGCTCAAGTGTTAAATGATTACTTGGAGTTATCGAATTAGATTATTTGCGTCAAAAGTCATTGACTGATCCATTTGATGAAATGACCTAAAACTTACATCTATTAGAGCACTGAAGGTATGCACTTTAGGCATGTTGCAATTGACTCTCTAGCGATGAGAAACTCCGTAGTACAGACTGGGCAATGAAATCACATCCTGGAATCGGATGTACAGTAGTTTCGTCCATTACCACCATTGTGGTTATCTGCCCAATTGTCAGCTCTAACTATAAAATGGACTTCTTCCTGCCCTAAGTGTTGAAAAGCCAGATTGGTTTAAACCCCCGGCGCCATCATATTTCAGATGTAGCTCGTGCCAAACCATCTCAGTCAAACCATCTTTTTGCCCTTTCCGATTCTCCCTCCAATTGATCATAAGCAATATCGCAGCTTCTCTTTGAACTTGTCACCGTATCTCCCTCCACCTCCTTCTTGTCCCCACCAACCTAATATGTATCCCAGCAAATTTTATTCCTCTTTGCCATAGTCACATCCCACTTTCACTAAAAACGCTTTTAGCCCCTTACTTTCCCTGTCTGATTTGCTTGTTCTCAATCAATCGAAGCAAGTTACGCAAAAGCATGGCTATTGTCACCTTTCCTATCGACGGAACGTACAAGCCAGCGCGCTCCTTGATGTCGTCGTTAAAGTTCTTGGCGCTCGAGAAGTTGATCACAGTTGTTCCATTCGAAACACATTCCGAAGGGAATTTGTATTGATCCGAAGGCACGCCTGTTATGATGACGTCACACTGAGGCGCTATCTTTTCCGGCGCATACTCAACATAGTCCAACTCCTCCACCTTGTGTCTTTGCATCAGCAAATCAGAGCCTCTGGTAAACTTTTGCATGTTGTTGATATCCGCAGAGTAAACCGTAGCCCCATCATTAGCAAGCAATGCAGCAAGTGGCCGGCCCACGATTTCTGACCGGTTCACCACCAACACCTTCTTTCCGTAGAGGCGGTTTCCATATGGTAGATGCTTGTTGTACACTCCCAAATACTCCAAGATTTTCACCATGGCAAGCGGCGTACATGGCAATATCGACTTTTGCTCATTCTTGGGTGCATCTAGAAACCTCACATTGTGATATAAGTTGTAGTAGTACAAGTAGTTCAAGCCCTCGACGTCCTTTTCCGGGGAAATCGCCTGCTGTAAGTACTGGTCCTGCTTATCTCCGAAAACGGGGAAATACACCATGATTCCATTGACGTCATTATTGGCGTTAGCCTCTAAAATCGCGTTTTCCAACTCGTTTTTCGCCACTTTCACGAGCTGGTAGGTGAATCCCAACGACTCGCATGTTTTTTCTGTCCAATTAGCATATGTTTCTGCCGCAGGGTCATCATTGGCAAGAAACCCGACTAATTTTGGCCGGAACAGCAATGTCTGGACTTTGTTCGATACCTCTTCGGTATACTGTTTGGCGATGGTCGAAGCCAATATCGTTCTTCCGGCTTGTTGCATTTTGAGTAGGCTTCTTCAGGAAGAGATGTCTGTTGAGAGACTGATGATGGGTTTGCTTAAGAACCCGAAGCTTTCTCTAGTTTTCTTTGACAAATTTCTTTGAGAAATCCAGAAAATGATATCAAAAAAGATAGGAATGCTTTTTTTTTTTTGGGCAGCAGAAAGACCGTAAGAGTATGGAAGCTGAGCTGGAAGCAGTTTTCGATGCCGGTATCGTGCCCTTATATGCCTGAAGACTCGGTCTATTAATTGCAATTTAGATCCCGGCCATTGTACGCTTTGTCGCATAGTGCGCGCTCAAAAAAAAAAAATTGAAGTAATCAAGTGTGACGAAGAAATGGTAGTTGAGATATCTCTGGACATTATCTTTCCGTGTACGCAACCACATCAGTGTGTTGGGGGTGGTATTTAAAATTGAACTTTCGTGGAAAGCAAAGGGAGATTTTTCACCTCATTCTTCTGTTCACTGTGCCTCTCACATATAATTCGTCTCCTATTAGGTTACTAGCGAGGTTGAGAAACAGTATTCCATTGAGGATCTTCTTTGTGTCGCTATTCAAGGGAGTCCGAAATAAAGCAGAAACGCCTTAACTCATGATTAGTTGAAATCACATGCATCATCATGAGGTTTCAACCCAGCAGCAAATCAAGGTGAACCCAATAAGCACTGAATAGCTTCGTTATAATTCCTTGCAGCCACACAATCTTGGGTCCGTAGCCCAAATCATGGGACTAATGGAAGAAATATATCTTTTTTTTTTTTTTTTTCAAAGAAACCTCGACTTCATTGTCCTCATCAAAACAGCTTGCAGATACACCCGCAACCAATATCTCCTAATTCCCCGTCATCGCCACTCAAATAACACTCAGAGATCAAAACCTTTTTTTTTTTTCCTCTTCTTCTTTCTTCACTCGGTGACAATAGCAACAGATTTTAACAACTCAAGGTCCAGGTCCCTCATGAAAAGCGCCGCTTCCCACGAAATGAACAACGACGTCAACGAAAATACAAACAATCCGGCACCAATCCATCGCTTCCCTATAACCATTTCCCAGCCCATGTGGTTTCTCCAACGAGCACCCGCAGGACAAGCAACCAATGACACACATAACGATAAACACCCGACACAAAAACAAAGAATATTACCTAAACAATGATATCTCGTAGACCTTCTTGTCTTCACAAGTAGCTCGATCAATGTTTGCCGAGTAATGATCGTCTGCTTATTCACAGCAAGCGCAGTCAAAAGCTTTTTGTTGGTGGAGTATCCCAAGCACCAATAAGAAGCGCTCAAGAGCAAAAGACTAACAAACACAAACACAAATATCCCCTTCAATTGCCGATCATCTCTCGTCAATAAACCTTTAGTATCCGTCTCAGAAAAACTACTGGTCGGAGGCGAGTAGTCAGAAAAGCTTCTGTCACTGTTAGAAGGAGCGCTCATTCTGATGAATGTGTTGGATCTTCTAATTTTTTGTGGTCGCTTTTATTTTGTTTTGTTTCGTTTCTCAATCTTTGGTTAACAACTTCAACGGCCTCGATAAAGAAAGCGGATCAAAAACAATCGTAATGGACGCAGGGGATCGTGGCTTATAAATAGCGTGGTAGTTGAGGGGCTAAGCCCCGCACTCGGTAGTCAAAATTTTGCAACCATACACATTTCCACATTCTCTGACTCGCGGAAACACCTGAGCATCCATTGAGAATCAGAAGTGCTTAATTATCATAGTTCCAGATAACACAAGTCTTGAGGACCACGATATTGACAATTTTCTTTCGTCACCTCTCTTTTCTCTTTCTCTTCTTTCTCTTCTTTCTCTTCTTTCTCTTCTTTCTCTTCTTTTTTTTCTTTTTTTTCTTTCTCTTCTTCTTTTTACCGTAGGCGGGCCCCCGCATTCTTGTAGAGACTCTGCCAAATAAAAGCTTCACTGAGCATAAGCTCTATATCTTTTTCCTTCCACGAAGCCGTTGGAGGATTCTGAAGAAAAAGCAAAATATCCTGGAAATCCTTTTCTTTGATATCATTGCTGAACTTTATGAGAAAAGCTGCACACACGTAGATATGGAAACCGTTGAATCCCAAGGGCGTCTCACTTAAGTACGTGTCCCACATGCGAATCACGAGATCTATGGAAAGCTCGCGCATTAGCAAACAGTTCATCCACCTGAAAGAGAACTGAAGAAACTCGACACCCTCGTTTTCTAAATGCTGCATGAGGGGCAAGTCGATTTTCGTGATCAAACTTTGCAAATCGTTCACCTGCTTGATGATTCCTGGCTGTTCGTGGATATAGTTATCGGTGATATTGTCCAATAATCTGGAAATACACCAGTAACTGTCAGCCTCAATGATGAAAGTGACTCGCGGAGAAAGCCGTCCCGGGTCAAAATTCTCCCAAGATAGCGACATCAAACTGGCGTCATTATAAATCTCTGTTTCGTGAGTATCGGATTCAGATTCATCCAAAAGCCCGGGAATAAAAAATGCCGATTCGTCCTCGGAACCTTCAAACTCGTGTGCATGCTTTCTTTGAAGCTGCCACAAGTAGTTGTTTAAAAATATCTGGTAGAACGGCGTGCAAATGTCATTGATACCTTGCACGTACCCACTGGCCGGGTGGCGAATGGCCCATAAAAACAAGATTTTTCGGAGCGACTTCTGGGTTGCAGGGTATGAGTAGAGCTTCAACGTTTGGTTAGTTCTCTTGACGTCAATGTTAATCTGATGGTAGAGCTGCTTTTCCTTGTTGGCCGAGTTATCCCTATTGGTGGAATCGGCTGCTGTTGGTTGTGGGCCATTTGTAGCATTTGCTCCGTCACCCTCCGTTTTCTCATCGAACTGGCTGAATTTGCCCACTCCTTCAAGGTACTCCTGGCGTTTGCGCTTCAAAATCGACACCTGCCGCGTCTTGTTTGTGGGTAAATACCCAAGAAGCAATTGCCAGGTCAAGGCTCGGAGACCGGGTGGGATTCCATTCCACGAGAGCTTCCTGAGCTCTTGTATATTGACCCCCGTCTCATCTTCAGTGAGAATTTTAGTGAATTTCGACACTCTAGCCTGGGCTCTGCTTGACGCCTGGGCCTCTGTTTTTGCACGGGCATCCTGAGAATCCGTGCTGTCTTTGTGGTTTCCTTCACTTTTGGATCCTGCTCCTAACTGAGGCGACAGCATCATTAAATCGGGGTGTAACAGGTCGATCATGCCCGCCCCCGTAGAATGGCGGGCTCCATTTGAAGCGACGTTTTCGTAACTTTTTGCAAACACTTGGGTGTCTTCTGGCGCTTGGAATTTTGTCTCGCCCATATCGCTAAAGTCAGCATCCCAATCGTCGTCTAAATCGGCATATCTTGCCCTTCTAAACGCCAGTCGGGGTGACCCCCCTGAACTGCTGGCCGTTCTCGAAGGGGGCCTGAATTGTTGGGGTTGCTGAGACAAATCTAAGGCTGCCATTCCCATATTCAGGGGTGAATTTCCGCCATTTCTCGGACCCATTGCAGAACTTGATGAGAAAACGCGTCGAGGAGGCGCTATTTGAGGGCCGTTTGACCCTGTGGCCAAGTTTGAAGACAGAAACGACGTCATTGCTGACCCGCCATGATCCGGTGATTCGTATCCATAGGCCATGTTGCCGTAAATGGAAGAATTAATCTGCTTATAAGCTTCTGAGGGGTCTTTTTCTAGTTTGGACCGCAGCAGCGACCCCGTGAGCGAGAGGTTTTTCAAAAACGACAGCAAGTTCTTTCCACGGCCGCCTTTTTCACCAAAGATGAACTCGTTGGTATTCTGACTGTAAATCTGAGACATTTCAGGCTTCTTTTTCGGCATCTTTTATGATTTGGCCCCGACGACAACAAACACTTTAGAGAAACTTCTAGATACCACGATGGTAGGAGAATAAGTCCTGTTTGAATCAGAGTAAAGCTTTCTGGTCCGGGAGCAGATTCAAATGATCAGAAAGTGACCAAATGATAATCCGGGTACGGCCTCGTTTATCGTATACGTGGTGTGATAGTGAAAGGTGGGGCACGCACAGCAGGATTGGGGTGGAGTGTACACGTGACCGACTGCAAACCCAGCAACCACCAGAAACCTAGTACCCACCACTAGCTACCACTAGCAATACACTTGATTGATTTTGCAGAGGTAAAGTTAAATAAATATTAGAGCCTTGAAAGGGAGGCAGTTCAAAATAAGGACAAGTATCCCATATTTTTGGTTCCTTTTTCTAGTGTAGATGGGCTGAAAACTGCCGCATGGCTGGTGCTCATAGCCACATGGTGCCGCAAATTACTTGACGTGTGTCGTACGAGGTTTTTGAAAAGAAGTTGGATGTATCGTGAAAGACGAAGAATGACGCTGAAAGAAAATGGAAGAAAATGGGAAGAAAATGGGAGAAAATGGGAAGAAAACATGGAGCATGTAAATTCGCAATCTTGAAAACATGGAAAAATGAATTCGTCACTGACATGGCTTGAGGCAGAAAGAATGTCAGCTACTAATATGTTCCTGAGATATCCATCATACACACAAGTGCAAGGAGAAGGTCATACATGGATATAAGTTTTGTTTAAGAAAAATATGAGATTCTACAGATCAAAAAAATGAAGCCACAACCCTTAATCTATTTTACTCTGTCTCAAATGCGAGAGGTAAGTCGAGCACATCTCGAATAGGTATAAAGCGTTGAGCGTTTGAGACAGGCAGCTTCGGGACTATAATCGTTGATTTTTCAATCTTTAGAATAATAGAAAAGATTCAAAAACTATCTTTCATTTTAGCCTTTTGCTGCTGGTAAACTAACTCCGCAGAATGTGCCATCATATGATCATGGTGAGACAATGGCACAGTTAGCTTTAAATCTCACTGCCAATTATAACCAGTAGGCCACCTGCGAAAAGCAAAGATATTCTATTGTTCATACTGATGATCGATATTCCGCCCGAATTTTTCTTTTTTTTCCTTTCTGTTCCGTAGCTCGCCGAATTGTCTGGAATCCTTTAAAACAGGGAGCATTTCACTTTAAGCACTCGTTTTAGTTTCAATATACTCACTGGCCAGCTCACTGTCTCGGGGATGCTGAAGTTTTGCGCAGTCTTTTTACTTGTCTTGTTTTTTGCACCGTATTATGCTCTTTGCGTCGGGACTGAGAAATTTACGCCTGCTCAGGCTGATCTA
Source organism: Metschnikowia lunata (assembly GCA_030583235.1). NCBI lineage: Eukaryota > Fungi > Ascomycota > Pichiomycetes > Serinales > Metschnikowiaceae > Metschnikowia > Metschnikowia lunata. Next base: position 7,470 of record JAJMHP010000014.1, on the reverse strand, counting down.
GTAGAGCTAAAGGCCATCACCAAGGAGGAAATTCAAGAAGCACTTTGCAACCCTGCAACCGGCACACCCTTGCAGTATTGTTATGAGTCTGAGATGATGGTGATGAAAACCGTTCTACAGGGTCTCCAAGACCAGAAGAGGATTCTAGTGCAAATGCTCGAAAAGCGGTCGTACGCTTCTATCGAAGGAAAGAATCAGTTTGCTGAACAGGCAGTTGCTTTTAAAGAATACGTGTATGCTTTCAAAGGCATTGAAGTTGGTTTTTTGAGCAAGTTTGATGTGATAGCAAGACTCTATGGGCTTGAGTCGCCTATTCAATTAAAAAACCAGATATTTGAGCTTATTAAAGAGGTCCGTTACTTGGGAAAAAGATGGACTACCGAGTTCCAAAGACTGAGGACAAGTAGCGACGGTTTGTAGCCGTCGACGGGAAGTCAAAAGGTAAGATTTAACAAGTGCAATTTTATGCCGTTAGCTTTACAGTTTTGATTCTGCTCTTTTGTTGTTTTTATTAATTGTTTTCTTGCCCTTGGTATATCAGTCTGAAATCCAATTTAAAATGTCTCCATTGACTGAATACTCGATTGATTTCATTAAGATAGAATGAGGAATCTTGAAACGTTATCTTCGTAAGTCTCAGTAGTGCTTTCTGTTTTTCGTGGCCTTGCTGCTGATGCTTGGGCAGTCGTATAAGACGATGTCTCAGGGCTCTTCTATCTGAACATGTATTAAGTGAGAACTACGGGAACCAGTCTGACTTTCCAGCACTTAGGGTGACAAAACGTCCATGTTCATTATTTAGTTAGAGCTTACAGCGGGTCAGCTAACTATAATGTTGATGATGAGTGCAAATCCAGGGTGTAAGTTGTTTTGCCCAATCCCAGGTTCTTCTTTATAGAGAGCTATCTGCGACTTGCCTAAATGGGACGCCTTGCAAGATGAGAGAATCACCATATGTCTAAAAATATGGACACTGCAACTTTAGGCTTGAAAATTGAAAGTTTAAAGCAGAAAAATATCTTGGATTATTCCCGAATTTCCAAAGTGGAACCTAAATTTGCAGTTTGTCAAAAAGTTCAACCATGTTGTAGTAAGCACGGTACATCCTTTGCGTTTTTGCAGCCATTGCGCTCGGCACGAAGAGCAATTGCGGTGCCTCAATGTCAAAGTGTACTAGCATTCAGTTCCTTAGACACGAAAATAACTTTTTGACAAAGGAAAAAAAAAATGAATCTACTCTTCAAGTAGGATATGCAAATTGAATTCTTTACAAAGCACCAGAAATTATTGAATTGGGCCCAACGTCAAGACACCTGTTCAAGACTAGGATTTCGCATGTTATCCATAAAGGCCAAGCGTCACTAAGGTGAAGTTTTGTTGACACTGTTGTAAAAATGCCACGAGCATTCTTCCAAATTTTCTCTTTTTCGACGCAAAACAAAGAATTATCTCGGTACAAATGATGAAGATTCGTGAAGCCAGACAGGACTTCATGTTGCTTTAATATAACATGAGGCTCTGCTCTTGAAAGAATAGATATCGACAGACTTTGACTCATAAAACGTCTTCAAATGGCCTAAAATGCTGTAGAGTATAGAAAAACATCGTTGAAAAGAAAATGTTGCGCATTTTGCACGGCAATTCTTTTTTGCACGGCAATTCTTGATGTGACTTGATATCACCCAGAGAATGGCCACACTGAAAAAAAAGTACCGCTCCCCTCACCTCTCTTGTCATTTAATGCCGCACTGAATCTCTACAGAGGATCAACAGCCTGTGGATATTGGAGCTTCTACTAAGACGTGTATTTTTAATAAAAGAAAAAAAAAAAATCAATACACACATTTTACTCTTACCAACACCTATCGGTAACCTTTCAAGACTTTGAGTCAAGGAGACTATGTAAACGGTGAAGCACAGACAAGGAGATATCTTCCCTGGATTCTCATATCTGAAGTGCGGATTCTAACAAGTCTTTCAGTGAGACCAGTGTAGTTTTACACGACTTAACACGACGAACTGATAACCAAAATGGGGTAGCGGAGTTGAGCTGAGGTGGTTTGGTAACTTGCTGAAAGCTCAAAAAGTGTTTCTACATATAATTACCGTGGGTTCTCATTGCTTAGCATGGAGCTGCAAATTGCATAGATGAGAAACCTCGCAGATTTGGAGTGAGACCGAAAAAGGATATGGCAAGACGAAAGATCCAGAGTAGCCCACCAGCGTTTTTTCTCAAAGAACTTTTACCTCTTTTCTTATTACTGTTATTATATTTCCATGAAAATGGAAGCTACCAAATTCGTGTGCTTTTGGGTTAACTTGTCATCACGAAAATAGTTGTCACAGTGAACAGCACAGTATTGCAATAAAACGCGAACAGTCGGAGGCCTCACCACACATACTGCACCACAGATCATCACCACCGTCATATGTATAAATATACATTGTTCTATTTTTTCAAAAACCATCTCTTCTGTATTTCATGAGCCAGCGCAGTCACATAATGTGGCCCATCACCCACCAAGTACCTGACTGGTGGCTGTAATCCATATCCCGTCAAATCTCTACCCCTTCACATCTCTACCCCGTCAAATTCCCGTCATGTCTCTACTCCTCAGCTCTTCCCTACTTTTCCCTACTTTTCCCTCCTTTTCCCTCCTTTTCCCTCCTCGTAATGAGTCTATTCTAGGCCCTCGGCCTCGGTCTACATCCTAAACACCAGTCTCTCTAATGATCCTAATGACAGACACTGATCCTAATGACCCTTCACTTCCCCCTTGACCACAGCACCGCCCTGCTTCAACTCGCGCCCGGTCAAGTGCAACGTGCCGTTCTGGGTAATGTTCACAATCACCTCCAACTTGGACTGTGGCTTCAAGTCGGCCATCACCAACCTGGCCAATAATTCGCCAGCCACGTAAACAACCTCACGCTTGATCTCAGGCTCGTCGTCCGAATCGTCTTCCGAATCGTCTTCGTCTTCAGACCCCGGCTCACGTGGCACCTCAGTCTCCTTTACCGTCCTCAGGCCCTCGTACAACTCCACAACAACGTCAGAAGAGTCGCCGTTGGTCACCTCGATCGACTTCTTGATGGGATAAGCGGTTTCGGCCACCAAAAGCGAGATGAAGTTGCCCGCCGCATCCTTGATTCCAATGGGCCTCTGCAAGTGCTGAGTATTCACCACCACGGGCTGCAACGATTCGGCGATCTCTTCTTGGTCGAAAGCCTCCACCAAAGCAGCCTGTAATGCGGCACCTTTCGTAGACAACTCCTCGGGGTTAGTGGCTCGGGTATCCAAAGAAGGCGCCACGATTTTCGTCGCTTCAGAGAACACAAACTGCACATTAGCCGCCAACTTCACCACATTGGCACATCCTCCTGCAAGCAAAACCTCGTCAATATCCAAGGGGTCCAAGCCAGCTTTGGCCAACACCTTGTCAACAAACGCCGTCATGTCGCTCAACGGCTTGCGGGCCGCCAACTCAAACCGCATTCTGTTGATGTTGGCAAGAAAATCGTATCCTTCTGCCAAAGATTCGATCGAAAACGACGACAGTTGAACATTGGACAACGTCTTTTTCGTGATAATTGCCTCCGCCTTCAACTTGGCCACCGACCGAGCGTTGGTGCGTGGGTTGGCCTTGTATTTTTTCTCGAACTCCTTGGCAAAGTACTCGGCAAGTGCATCGTCCAAGTTATCTCCTCCCAACTTCTTTTCGTGGGCCGTGGCCAAAATGGTCATGATTCCTCCCCTCACAGCAATCACTGCTGCGTCGGAACGGATCCCACCAAAGTCTGCCACCACGTACAACTTGTCCTTCAACAACTGGTCTTCACCCAGGTGGATCGACGACGCGGTTAGGTGTGCCAACAACGCAGCAGTGGGTTCATTGATTTGCTGCACCACGCTCAATCCTGCTTTCGACACCGCCGCCACCAACACCTCCTTTTGGTGGTCAGAGAAGTCTGTGGGAACTGTCAACACCACTTGGGTGACATTTTTACCCAAATAGTCCTCGGCAGCCCGCTTCAACTGGGCAAAATGGCGGGTCGTGGCTTCCTCAACCGTGACGAGTTCGACGCGCGAATCCTCCCGGGTAATCTTGTACCCAACACCGCCATTTTCCGTTTTGACGGGTTCAGCTCCATGTGATGCCACTGAAACGTCACACTCATCATAGGGCTTGCCCAAAAAGTCGCGGAAATTCACAATGGTGTTTTTGGCGTTTCTCACCAATTGAGCTTGCGCCTGCGCTCCATGGTATTCGTCGCTACCAATATACGAGAGCACCGAGGGAATGGCTCTGTCTCCATCCGGGTTAGCAATGACGTCAACCTTGCCATCGGCCGTGGCCACGGCAATCAGCGACGATGTGTTTCCAAATGTGATCCCAATGACACTAGACATGGTGGGAAATTAGTGAATATGTGTGAATATGGGAGATATGAATAAATAGAGTGGTTGAGGTGAAGTGGAGTTTTTCCGGAGGTTATCGATGAGACCGCGAAAAAAAAAAAAAAAAATGCCCAGCCAGTGCACGAATCTCAATCTAAGTGCTCGCGTGCAGTACCGAGGAAAAAGTGGATGAATAGTCTTAAATATAGCTTTTAGCTGATGTGATTTAACGAATGGATCATTCGATGGCTTTTGCCGGAGTCACTCGATAGCTTTTGACAGGATCACTCGATAGCTTTTGTAGCTTTTGGCGGAACCATTCGATAGCTTTTGCCGTTTTTTTTTTTTTTTGTTTCCTCTGATTATTCGAGATGATCGCAAAAGTTATCTAGTATTCACATGCGCCCGGATATCACAGAATAAATGTGACGAGTTTCGCATTGACCAAGAGTGTCGGGGTTCTTATGTGGATCTGAACTATGTATTAAATGAGATCTTCTAGTGAGACCAGTCTGCTTTCTCGTCCTGATTTCCCACCATCTTTTTCCAACTCTTAGGGCGGGAAAGCCGGACATTATATGGTTGGAGTTGAGAATGAGTCAGCTAAATAAAGTGATAGTAATGAGCGAAATTTCTTCCTGTTACTCATAACTGCCGCAGATTCTCATTGTTAGACAGTCAATTCCAACTTGCCTAAAGGGAACACTTTGTAAAGAGCTAACTCTATGAATGCTCTGATGAACCAAATCAGGTCTCATGAACGTTGCTTTGATCTGACTCCAAAGAGTTCGAATGTTTACGCACTCCTGGATCAGACCATCGACTTTTTGGCAGGTAATGCGACGATTACGGTTTACGGAGCGTTCCCCTAACGTCGAAACGGCCAACTGTGCTAATTAAGAAGGGTGGATTAGTACTGCTCTGCTAATTACGTAGAAAATTACGCTCCCAGAATTTTAATAGAGCAGTAGGGACTTTCGAACTAGCTTCAACAAAATCCGCAGTCGCTTGGGGAGATACGGCTTTATGGCGTGTCTTAGCTTTCAACGAAAGCTTGATTTCGGCCCCAAAGTAGAGTCACATCGGTCGGATTTAGTCAAGGAATGGCACTGGTGGCATCGCGGGACTAATCATGCGTCTACATGGATTCAAAATGTATGAGAAAAGAAAATAATATTGTATGTGTCGCCTATTTATTAAAAAAAAAGTCGTTAATTTACTCGTTACCGTCAATGATAAGTTTCAAATATTTTTCGTGTTTTTCGCAAAACATATCTCAATTATTCAATAGGAGGAATATTGGCAACACTGGTGAGAGGGGAGGTGGAGACAAGTGGTGCGAATTAACTTCTTGAGGATACATTTGTATATCTTGATGAGGTCTGATTTTGATGACCGAATGCCTGAATCATCGTGATGCGCTTAAGTAAAACAATCTGTCAAGCTGGATCAAGGATGCTGTTGAAAATAGGGATAGTATCGCCTAATTAATTGTAGACGAGTCTTTTCTAAAAGAAACGGGGATTTAAAGCAAAGCTGGTGATGGAGGGATTTTTGCATTTGAAGCTGAATTCAGGATTTTTGATTGCACCAAGTCCATGTCTACAAACTGTGATTTTGAGAGGATTGAAAATTTGATTGTTCTGCTGGTTTGTTTTTTCTTTGTTGTTTCAAGGCAGTAGGTTGAAGGGATAATCTACAGGTGATGGTACCAAGTATCATCTGATCCTCGGAAGCTTTTCTATGCTACAAAGCTCTTATGATACCTTCCCAACCAAGCGATACACTTAGAGATTAGTATATTTGTGTTGTGTTATTTTTTTGGCACAAAAAACATGATGTATTACCATCGGATAAGACAAGTCTTAGTATCTACCATGACGTTGGATGCAATTTAATGACAGAAACTGAGTGCAAGTCGAGAACTGGCTCCTTTGTTATGTATGGAGGTTCCAACAGTTAATGCGGAGTTGACACCACTACAATTAAATGTGTCTGAATCGAAAGCCGCTTGGCTTCTTAAGATCCTAGAAGAACTCTGGCTTCCAATAGATTGCATGATAATCTGTGACAATAAAGGTGAGGCAAGCGGTGCACTTCATCAAGCAGTATCATGGTTGAGGATGGTTGACTTGTGTTATGTTAGCCCAAAGAAAAACATTACTAACAAGCTAATTGAAAATTGTGCCTTATCATTGTTTAGGATACTTTGTCAACTTGCAACATGAGAGTCGGGTGTGAGAGATTCTCCTTTTATCTTTTCATTTACAGTGAGTTGATCCTCTCTCTTTATATACGTAATTAAGCAACAATGTAAGAATGAAAGCAAACTAGAAAGCAATCACTCAAGCAAGCTACTCCCTTTCTCTTAATGACTAAATCTACTTCACTTACCAATGTTTTTGATCTTTCTCCTGGCTTGGTTGGCCCAATGCTCAGACACATGAACAAATACAGCTGGGTTACCCTACAAATAGGGAAGCCCCGCCAAGCAGTCTTCTGGGTTAGCCAAAATATTTGAAGATTATGAGTGTCACCAATCTTCATCTCATTAATAAATAAATCAGTAACGTCAGTTTTATTCGTACAAATGATGACGTCAGTACTACTAGTCAAATAGTGCGTACTGAAGACTCTCGTTGTGCGCCTTGAGTTCCAAGTCCTGGTATCAAGTAGTTGAGGTTATAGGTTATGTTTTAGCCTCAATCACATCGAAAGAAAGCAAAATTGCTAAAAAAAAAAAAAAGCTAAAAAAAAGGTATCCGGTAGTGAATTTGCAAAAAGATTTGGACGAGTCCGGATTTGAACCGGAGACCTTTCCCATGCTAAGGGAACGCGCTACCAACTGCGCCACACGCCCGAGGATAGGGCGATGTTAGGAAAGGGTCCAGGTTCCGACCTGAGACCCGTACAACCGATCACGTGCCATGACGTGATCCGCAGGAGACCGTGCGTCCTGCATGTAAACCGGGATGGAAGATTATCGAATGTTCTGATGACCGCCTCGTGGTCACACCTCGCGAATATTTAAGGGGGCCGTCCCCCGCCTGGATGACGAGGTTGGAAAGGTA